>JASCZW010002611.1:0-17999 GCA_034211315.2 Aedes japonicus
AACACCCATACAACTGTGTCTCGGGTGGTAAAATCGTTGAAGGAGTTCCAGAAGACCGAGCGGCGGGCTGGAAGTGGAAGAAAATCGAAGACAGCTGACAATGTGAAGGCCCGGAAGGTGTTGGATTATTTCAAGTGTAATCCGAACCTTTCGATTCGCGACGCGGCTCTGAAGGCAAAGTGTTCCGCCTGGTTCGTTCAGCAAACCATGAAACAAGCTGGGCTTCGTGTATTCAAGGTCCGCAAGGCACCGAACCGGCGTGATCAACAAAACACGGCGGCCAAATCACGCGCAAGGAAGCTGTATCGAGAGTGGTTAACAAAACCGATGTGTGTGGTTATGGATGACGAATCTTATATCAAGGCAGACGCAAAGCAGATACCGGGGCTGAATTTCTACGTTGTCAAATCACGGTTTGATGTTCCGGAAGACGTAAGGACGAAGAAAGTGGACAAATTCGCCAAAAATACTTGCTCTGGCAGGCCATATGCGAATGCGGTAAACTGAGTAAACCGTACATCACAACGGGTACCATCAACAGCGAAATTTACCCCACGGAGGCGAGACATTTTTTTGGCCGGACCTGGCATCATGCCATTACGCGCGATCGACGTTGGATTGGTACAGAGATACAGAGGTTGTTTTTGTATCAAAAACCGCCAACGCCCCAAATTCACCAGAGGTTCGTCCGGTGTTTCGTCCAAAGTTCGAAAATCGTCCAAGGTGTTTAAGAACGACCAGGAGTCGCAGCAAGAATGGATGAAAGTGACCAAAAAGGTCGGCTCCACCATTGCACAAAATAAAATGAGGGGTCTTAAGAGAAAGGTGCGGGCTTTCAGCGATGGAAAGGAAATTGTGCCGAAACATAATTCATATGTATTAGTTCATTCCCTGAAAGTTTCAAGAAAATTCCGACTTAAAATAAATTTTTGGCGAACACTTTTGTCTGGTGCATTTTTTTCGAGTTCAGGCCTTATCAGAACAACAAGAAAAGCATGTTATGGCATAATTTAACACCCCAAAGCATTTGGTTCTGTAGGCCAATTATGTTGGAATTTATCAAAGAATCAAAACAGATGATGCTTAACACCACTATACTTGACAATCATGAAAGTGATATACTTGACAATCATAAAAGTGATATACTTGACAATCAAATAAGTGAGCTTGTTCCAGTAAAAATCCAATTATCGAATGGCGAATTTGGTTGATTTTATTTTCGTTATGAGTATGATCGACGGCAAAGTCCTAATTTATGTAACCGATACTTTTTCCATGTCCAACTATCCAATTTGTGGAGCTATTCCAAATGTAATGAGTGATATAGAGGTAAAATTCTGTCCAGTTAGAATGCGGAATCACTTATTGTGTTGCAGCGGCACGGAAAGTGACCACTGCAAGAATTCTTTTACAGCGGTTTGTTTACCTAGATTACCTACTTTTCTGTGGTATAGATTCCACGGTGTTTCGTGCAGTGAGTGAAAAGTTATTCCAGAGAATCTGTTGGGTTACCGGACCCTAACCAACACCGATTGGGGGGTAATAAATTATACTGCCAGTTGTGGGGTAGACAATACTTGGCGTCTCCATAAGTGGACTGTATTTTTATGGGTTTTGGGGTTTTCTTTTAGGAGTTCCATCCAATCATTTCCACACACAACATCACAGGTTCGTCCATTCATCACACAGCACATATATTTCGTCTTCAACACACATTCTATTTACAATATTTACAGTATTACAAACTACTACATCACAAACAGTAAACACAGAACATTTCTTTCCATTGTGGCTCTGCTCCCATCCATCCTTCCTGAGAGCCTATCCGCACAGCAGATCATCCACTATCCAGTAACCAGATGATCCCTGCTGTTACGTCACCAATAACGATCGCCCGTGATCGCTGTCGCTATCGGTCGAAGTGGTAGGGAGAATACCGTCTCGATCGGATGGCACGATCGTTGGAGAGAACCTCTCATTCGGCAGTGGCGTAGCGAGGGTAGGGCGATGTTACTCCCGAACAGAATCATTCTGCATACCCACGTTGATAATCTAACGTGGTCCGCAATAAAAATCGCAAAAACGTTGAAAATCGCCAAATCAACCGTGTATGATGTGCTCAAACGTTTCAGGGAGCGAAAGACCGTAGATCGAGTGCCTCAAGGTAAGCGTCGTAGTGGAACATATGACCGCAAGCGGAACCAGACGGTGTTGAGAATTGTCAGAGCAAACCCTGGACTATCAGATAATGAAATAGCACAAAAATACGTTGCTGCTCGCAGTACCGTTCAAAGAATTCGTTTGCGAGCAGGATATCGTTCTTATCGAGCCAGCAAGCAACCAAACAGAACGTTGAAGTCATCAAAGCTCGAGCTCGGAAATTGTACCAGCAGGTTTTGACGAAGTACCAAGGATGTCTGCTCATCGACGATGAAACCCGTCCATTTTGACGTATCAAAATGGATTTCGGACAGCTTCCTGGCCAAAAATTCTACATGGCGACGGGACGAGGAGATGTTCCTGCGAAGTTTAAGTTTGCTTTTATGGACAAATTGACCAAAAAAAACTGATGATTTGGCAAGGAATATGCAGCTGCGGAGCAAAGATCAAAGTGTTCGTGACGAATAAGACGATGGACTCGAAGCTGTACAAGAAATAATGCCTCAAAAACCACGTACTACCTTTCATTAAAGCCTATAAAGGTTTTGGCCAGATTTGGCGAGTTGCCACTACAGCCGGGAAGTCATCCAGTGGTACCGCGATAAAAACGTAGATTTCATCGATAAAAACATAAATCCACCCAACTGCCCACAGTTCCGGCCCAGCGAGAGATTTTGGGCAATAATGAAGCGGAAGCTTAAGAAAAGTGTAAAAACGGCTCGGGAAGCGACTCAGATGACCAAAATGTGGAACAAATGTGCCAAGGAAGTTGACTCAGGAGGTGTGCAGCGTTTGATGGGAGGAATAATGAAGAAAGTGCGAATTTTCTTTAGAAACGGAGAGAAATGATTTGTATTGATACTTTTTTTCCTTAAAGTACAGTGAGTTACTTTGTTTTGATGTATTCAACTTATTTGTGCGTCAATCCGTTACCGAGATATAGATGATTTTATTATTCTGAATTCTAAGTGGACATAGCTTTAATACTTTTTTTAATCAAATTTTAAGTGCCATAAAAATAACATTGTTTTTTTGAGAAGCTTGAAGCAGGTACGAATCGAACGAAGATGTTCTTCATAATGGCTCTTCCACTGCACGCTTCGATACGATTTATTGAGTGCTTATCACATATTTCCTACAAGATGGAAATTAAAAAGATCACGAAGGATTTAAAGGCCAAATATCTTGATCGGAAAAATCTCGTTACTGAAAAAATGTACGTAAGTATTCGGAGTACGAGTTGATCAACCCAGGGCAGGCGGAGCAGGGACCAGCACAACAGAAAACGTGTATCGAAAAGCATTTTCAAATCCTGAATTACTTTCCAAAGTTTTGGACATCGACGAAGAACTTATTATGAGATTTCGTAATATTTTAATAGTTATCAATTGCCAAGATCCGATCAATCCTAAAAAAATGGATGACTTTTGTGAAGAAACATCGGCAGTATGATTGGTATAAAATTCCAGCAACAGTGCATAATGTAGTCGGTCACGCTGGAAGCATAACAATCCATTCACCGGCTCCTCTTGGCATGTTAGCTGAAGAAGCAGCAGAGTGCCAACTACTAAACTACTAAAAAAAAATGTCGTACCCATTATGCTAGGGAAAGGTCACGAGTTGATAATCTACATGACATCTTTATTCGAGCTATAAACTCATCTAATCCTTTGATAAGTTCAATGAATCTAGGTAATAGAATGCGAAAGAAGGTATCACTTGAATATCCAGATGTTTTAAAATCACTTTAGGTATTCGAAGATCTTTACAGCTCTGAAAATTTAAACACTGATACCTGGTTGATAAAACAATACTCTTATACATGCACTTATGCACAGCAACCTTATTCTAAATCCTAGAGGGTTTGAGCTGTTTAGTCTTCTAATTTATAGTAACCTTATTCTAGTTTTGATTTGCATTTGAACTGTGTATGTATGTGGCATTGGTTTTATGGAAGAAAAATGTTTGCAGTTAAACGAAGTGTTGTCGACTCGACAAACAATTTTGGCCCGGGAGTTGGAAGGTGATATCTCTGTTGGGTTCCAGTGACCCATTTCAGAATGCCTGGTTACTCACGTCAATTCCGAGGACACTTTCACTTACAACACGTGTTGCAAACCAGTAATAGTTACTTCAACGTGACTCAAGTATGTAACAATCAAACTACTGCAACTACTTATGAAGGTTTGGTGTTGCTTGGGTATACTTCCATCATCAAATCCTATTGTGTTGAGGATGGCACGTATTTAGCAGTATCGTTCTAATTCAGAAAGATCTCACCGGATATTGTTGTTGATGTTCAGTTTTAATTTGGACGGCTTCCCTGTGATGCTAAAGGATGCATTTTTGTCTCTACAGAAGTAGCACTCCTCTATTTGGCAAATATTATTACATCATTCTTTTCGCATGGAACAGCCCGAATGCAATAAGCATTTCGCGCACAAATGCAATACAAGGAAAATCATAGGTAAAAAAGCACTTCTGATTCTGACCAGCAAAGGGCCGTTTTCTACATTGCGCTGGTTTTCTTTTTTCTCTCTCCACACACTGCCAACAATCAAAATCCCCCAACACGAGGCGACTCTATTTCGACTTCTAAACTGCTTATAATCATCAAGTCACTTGTGACAAGACGGAAAAATACTCTAATTTAATGTCCGCGTTGCACAATACTAACAGCACTAACAAACACAACTCAGCTGATGTTAAGTCTTCCTCCGGGTGCGGGGAGAAGCACAAAAAAACAAAAAAACGGAGAAAAACTACCGACCATCACAATGTTTTGGAAGGAATCGATTATATTTACTACATCTTACACAATACACGTGGAGATTTTATGATTTCACTGTTCATTTAGGTTGAATTACGTTTATTTTTCGCGAAAAGGACGCAGCAAAAACAAAACAAGTCAGTTTCGAAGCACGGTTTGCTGCGATCGTTTTGGTTTGCATTTGGACTGCCCCTAAAATTGAAAACAAACGTTCAAGTTTATTGTTCAGGAATACATAGCTCATTACTGGGTTAAATACTAGGTACACCTTCCGGATGCTATGAAAATACATAAATATGACTAATTTTATGCAAAACTTACTAGAATACTATAAAAAATGCGGAAAAACCAAAAAAATATTTTCGGCCACCACTTTGTATGGAGCCGCCCCATAGTGGCAACGGTCTGACATTATTATCTGACAAGTTATCTTGGGCATATTCAGCGACTAATCCTGTCTCTTTGTTTCCACAGTATACTCGAAAGGCGTGGCGAAAGGACGCCCTTGATCTGTTGCTAGACGGAACCTTCTTCCAGTTCGATAGCCGCTGCTTGCCCTACTGGAAAACTATCCTGGATAGTTTGATGACCTGTGATAATACCACTTTTAGAGATCTTATGAGTAGGTTTCTCCAAGACGAGTTTAAAATTAATAGAATTTTCAATTGAAGCCTTTCTTTAATCCCCCAGATCGCTTGCCACTAGCACAAACCGGAACGTTGAACATATTCACCTCCAAGGAGCAGGAGTACGAACAGAGAGCCCTACTGCTGAAGCGGTTAGCATTCGTCATCTTCTGCAGCGAGGTGGATCAATACCACAAGTACATGCCGGAAATTCAAGGTTTGTGACCGTCTAACGCAATCGTACAACAGAAGTTAACCATTTTGAACTATTTCCAGAACAACTTGCCAACAGTCTACGGCTACCGCAGGTAGTTCCGCTTATCCAGTCGGCCGTGTTTCTCTGCTTCCGAGTGCTGCTGCTGCGAATGTCGGCCGACAACGTGACCAGCCTCTGGCCGATCATTATCGCCGAAATGGTGCAGGTGTTCCTTTCGATCGAGCAAGAACTGATGACAGATACCGAGGAGTTTAGGTGAGTTCCGGGCTCGATTGGCTCCCTAGTCTTACTCTTCCTAACAAAATGCTTAACACTATGTAGCCACATATCGCGATTCTTTCGGTTTCTAATCCAACGCTTTTGTAAATACAATTTTCCATCAAAACGCTTTCCAACTCTCTATTCCGCCACGTCTGACTCTGCCTTCTAGGAAAACACAACACATAATACTTGATTGTAGTAAATAGATACTTGCTTTTGATTGTTTTTAATCTAAACAAAAAAGTTCAAAGATGAATTTTTGCTCAAATTTTGATCCGTCGATATTTTGTCTCTTTTTCTCTTTTTCTCTGAACACTGTCCGACAATGTTTGTCAGGTCGCAATCGAGGTAAGAAAACGATTCCTCCCTTTAATTATCGAGAAACTTGAAAAAAAATCCGTGGATCCAGTCCAAACATCTAAGCTCGAACCATACCGAACCTAAGAAGATGTCCATAATTTCCTTCTTCTTTTTTCAGCCAACATATCCGCATGCTGTCCGGACTGGACACGGCTTGGGTGACCAACACCAACAACGGTCTGTACTCGTACGGCCATCCCCACTGGCGAATGGTACAGCTGGAGACGGCGAAGCTGCTGGAGCTGGGATGTGTCCTCCCAGCGACTATTTTGCCACACTTTCAAATGTAAGTGCCTAGAATCCGGTTGTTGTAGTCTTTCCTAATGCAACTTCGACTCGTTGCAGGTACCGATGGGCGTTCGTTAGCAGCCAAAACGAGCACTATCTGACGCCGGGAAGTTACGACGATGCCAAGTGTGTTGCCTTCATTCCGCACGTAACGCGGATATCGCAGCTGATGGACTTCCGATATACGTCCCATTCACCGGTAAGTACTGCACACGGTAGCTTTACAGAAAGAAAATTTAATTCTGAACTTTCTCCTTCGAAGAAGCCGCAAACCACCAAGGGAAGCCACATCATGCTGACCTGCCAGTCGATCAACACGTTGCAGGATCTGTATAGCTTCTTCTCGACGCTGTCGATGCGATGGCCGTCGCATATTTCCTTCACGGCCGACACCGAGAAGGACACCAAAAACTGTCTGGACGAGGTGGAGAAGGTCCTGTCGCTGGATTTCCTCGAAAAGATGGCCCCGGCCAAGTAGAGCAAATTGTCAGGTCCACAGACCGTACGTGAAACTTGAATTGTGATCACAGATATTTTTCTTTTAGTTCGTCTTTCCGTTCCATCATGATTCCTCTCTTTCCGGTTGTGTGTAGTCAAAAATTTATCAAATTAACTCTATTTATTCTAAATTAGGACTAAGTGAAAGTCAGGGAAACGGAAATAAAGCGCATGATTATGAGGGAAAGTCAATGTTCTCGTTCTCTTCCGAGTAGTGAAATATGGAAAAAAAAGTGATATAAAGACAGAATGTATAGCACATGAGATGAACAAATACACACAGACACACATACACATAACCACACAAACACACATACCTTACAATTTAGATTTATGTAGATGAAAATTAGAGAGCTATTATGTCATTTAAATTGATGAAACCAATCGATTTCTGCATGTTTACTAGCTTATTTTTTAAAATGAGTGCAGAAGTTCCTTGAATGATCATGAATCGAAACCGATTACAAACCGTAAACAATGTGTTAATTGACTGTAAGTAACTTATCAAGATAAAAAAAACATTAACAATCTAGTGTCCCTAACGCAATGAGTGGATTGTGAAATGTGAAATTTTTTAATAAATTTGAAAAACGTTCGCGATTGTTTTCGAAAAAGTTAAGTTCGAAAAACTTTGGTATTGTCAGTGATGTATCACAAACCATGCCAGGATTTCAGGTTTGCTCGATGCATTCCAAAAGCGTGCAATAATGATACTTTAAGATCGCGAGATCACATATTCTAGTCCATTTTTCACTGCCACGTCGTAGAACGTTTATATAAAGGCACTAACATCTGGTGTGATACTGGCGGGTTATGTCACAATTCACTCTTAGACTTTCAATCTTAGGGAAACAACTAAAAGTACACGTTTCGTTGTCGTGGCAACTTATGTTGTTGTTTTCCATTTGTTTTATGGATAAAATAACCAAAATACCTGGTTTGCTAATGATATAACAAGTCAATGTAATTGCAACATCTTCGAAAAGGGTGAATGTTTTGATCGGGGTAATTATCTGACTGTTCGAAGTGCAGCACATAGTCACAGAAAAGTGTTACTTAAGACAGACGATGACAGTTAGGTATATTAAAAATAGGACGCGGAGGACCCGCTTAGGAAACACTACAATATCCTAGGGTCATTGTCGGGTGCAGCGCTCCCCACTGTCGGTCAACTTGTGAGACCGAGTGATCGCGTGTGGCATGCACGAAAGCCTACGATTGTGTGGGACGTAAAGAAATACATACATTTGATAAACACCCTTTTCCATCGATCAACTTTTGTTTACACCGATGGCTCCAGGGGTGAAGATACGATAGAGGCTGCATTCTTCAACGGAGGAATTCCTTGTACCTACAGTCTTCCAAAAGTATGCAGCGTCTTCTCTGCGGAGGCATACGCCATAAAGATGGCTGTCCCGACTCCAAACCAGAATAACACGAGTTGTTTGTTCTATCGGACTCCGCTAGCTGCCTACTGGCATTGGAGGCGGGAAAATCTCGACACCCTTGGATCCAAGAAGTGGAGGAAAAAGCGTGGAACAAACCTATTCGATTCTGCTGGATTCCTGGGCACGCCGGAATCAGTGGCAATTCCAAAGCCGATCGACTAGCCAATGAAGCCAGGAGGGAACAGGCCATTGATATACAATTTCCAGGAGAATATGCTCTGAGAGAAGTTAAACAACTGATACGTCATCGGTGGGATAAGCAGTGGTATGAGACTAGGGAGTAAAAGTTGAGAGAAGTAAAGAAAAATACCTGCAGGTGGACGGAACGCGGAAGCACGGCCGACCAGCGTGTTCTTACACGTTTAAGGATCGGACACACGCGTCTAATACATTGAAGAAGCAGCCGCCAGCCAATTGTGAATGTTGCGGTACGGTGATGGATGTCCGGCATTGAATTCTCGAATGCCGGAAATTTGTAATCGAAATGCAGAATAATTACATTGGGACTAGACTACGTTACGCCCTGGGAAATAGAGAAGAGCAAATAACACGAATGCTGAACTTTCTAAGGGAAGCAAGACTGTTTTCCAAGAAGAAGAAAGAACGAGAAAAAGGTGAAACGTGTATGATGCTATACCGGATGGACAAACATAAAATACGGAAGAATACCAGCTCAAGAAGAACAGTTCGCAAATATCATCCGTAGCCAAAGAAGAGAAGCGTAACGGAATCAGCGGATGGAGGAAAAAATGAAAAGCAGAGGTGGAGAATTGAAGGTCGCACAACGGAGGAAGCAACTGCTGCGAGTCAGAGGTGATTCAGTGTGAGCAGAGCCGAGCTCATTCGCAGCTAACCGAGGTAGGCCGTGCATGAGCGATAAATTTACTATGGACACAACTGTAGAACCCGAGATAGAAAGAGAAGGTTGTTGATTATTTTATGTCCCACTCGAAGTAATCCCCAGAGGTTGCAGTAAATCCTCAACCACAGCACAAATATCGGGGCTTATTACGGTTCTCATTTTCTTCGTGACACTCGTGACAGGACAGTGACCCCCATTTGATTTACACGTTTTTTTTTACTTTGATTCGTTTTCACCCGTGAAGTAACACTCGTAATAAGGCTCATCTACTTTACAAATATTTTTTGTAAAGGTGGATAAACTTTTCGAAGATACCAGCTGGTGAGCTTCTCGTTAAGGTTAAGGTCGCTTAAGGTTGGTCTGTAAATATGCACAAATTTTCCAACGATTGTTAATTTCTATAAGAAACTAAAAATGAATATATGCTTGTAAACATTGTTACACTTTTGATGTTTATACTAACATTTTGTTTTCTCCAGAACTCAATCAAGCCAAAAAGCTATGACAATTTAGACGAAATTTTGTCATACAGGGTGTTTCGATCAAAATTTGGGCAAACAGATGTGTGTGAGTCGATCAAAGTTTGTATTAATAAGTTTAATTCATTTTCTTTTTCAAGTTCAGTTAATACGGAATACAGGAGCAATATTCAACTAAGCTTCCTTTTTACCGAATGCGAATTGCCGAGTCTTTCGTTTAACATCTGCCATAAAACTTTGTACAGTCTCCTTGTCCACTTTATTCGCCGCAGAACGCCAGTTGGCCTTGAACTGTTTCTTGCTCACCACAGCTTTTTGAGTCTTCTTAAGGTTCCGCTTGACGATGGCCCAATATTGTTCGATTGGACGGAGCTCTGGCGTGTTGGGAGGGTTCTTGTCCTTGGGCACCACTTGAACGTTGTTGGCAGCATACCACTCCATGGCATTTTTCCGTGATAGCAAGATGCCAAATGCGACCAAAATAGAATGGAACAATTGTGTCGCTTCAAGAAAGGCAGTAGACGTTTTTGTAGGCACTCGCTCAGATACATTTCCTGGTTGACGGTTCCGGTCGCAATGTAAACTCAAGCCACAGGTACAGATGGCCTGCAACACCAAATATTTCTTTGCGAACTGTGAAAGTACTTACCTTACCAATCAGACTAAGGCCGGTGTGGCCTCTGCTGTACACAGAAGTTGTCTCCATTCTATTCGGTCCATGGCTGTCACTCGCCAGCCTCGCTGTCTGCGGAGGGTCAGCAGGTCGCCTTCTACTTGATCTCTCCACCTTGCTCGTTGTGCGCCTCTTCTTCTTGTATCTGTCGGCTCGTTTTCGAGAAACATTTTCACAGAGCTGTCGTCCGACATTCTTACGACATGCCCAGCCCATCGTAGTCGACCGATTATTGCGATGTGTACGATTCTCCCAGCAACTGGTGCAATTCGGGTTCATTCGCCTCCTCCACGTTCCGTCTTTCATCTGCACTCCTCCGTAGATTGTACGCAGCACTTTCCGTTCAAAGACTCCATGGGCGCGTTGGTCCTCCACTAGCAATGTCCATGTTTCATGGCCGTAGAGAACTACCGGTCTAATTAACGTCTTGAAGATGGTCAACTTTTTGGTTCGGCGAACTTTGTTCGATCTTAGCGTTCTTCGGAGTCCAAAGTAGGCACGATTGCCAGCCATAATTCGCCTTTTTATTTCTCTGCTGGTGTCGTTATGTTCTCAACGCATTAATCACAAGCCCAATCCTACCAGCTTCTGCCTTAAGTCTGATGTACGTTTCCGCCATCGTCTCAAAGTTACGTGCTTCGATATCAACGTCGTCGGCGAATCCAAATAGTTGGCCAGACTTCCTGAAGATCGTGCGTGGCGTGGGAGTAGTTTAGATTTTCGCCATGCACGTGCAACATTTTGATGCGTTGCTTCTCTTCCTTTGACGACATTTTAATAACTGACGGGCTCATCTCAAAATCAAATTAAAGGCATGATGCTACACGCACACATCTTCAAAATGAGGGTGTGCAAAATTTTTTAATGCTTGATGAAAGGAAATGCCTCAAGTTTAAGTCGACCAAATTTTGATCGAAGCACCTTTAATCCTGCTGCTACAAACTCTGAGTGAATTGATCCTCGAATAAAGTTATTAGGCCAAAATGGCAATTACGGCTTCTTAAATGAAAGAAATGAAAAAGGTAATTAGGTACTTGTTCGTAGACTACCAAACTAACGAACTAGTTGTTTTAAAAACCGGTTTTGTTGTTTATACCAAATAATTTGTTTTGAAATAAACTGGCAGATTAGTTGTTTATACCCAAATATTTTACCATAAAACAACACCATTCATGGTTGTTCTTAACTAATATTTTTGTTGTTTTCACCTTGAAAGGTGTTTATTATTGCCATAACACAGGTTGCGTTGACTCAGAGAAACGAATTAAAATTTTAGATTGATTCAACTAAACCGGCGGTTAAATCAAACTGATATGTTATTTGGAGAAAAAATAACTAAAAATATAGTTTGAAACAAACTATTTTTTTGGGTTATTTCATTTTCCGTCATCCGGTCCCGCTGCATGCTCTGACGCTGTCATTTTAAAATACCCAAACATGTATTTTCGCGGAAGTTTGCATCGCGGGTGAAAATTTAATACAAAAAATCGCTTCATTCATTAGTTTTTTAATCCAATAAAAAGTAATGGCTCAGAGGCCAGAGCATCTGGATCCTCCTGAAATCGTAAGGTTCTGGTGAGATAACCGATAATCCCATAAAGAATACACCCTTTTTCCCTTCAGTTGTATAAAGAATATGAAAGCCACAACGCAAACAACACCCGGATAATCGACATCCTGATCGAGATGTGCGAACGAGCAATAGAGTTGCTCGCCCTGCCATAGGATGAAAAAAGCTTCAATTTGGATGTCAGCTGCGGTTTGGGACTTTCCGGAAGTGTACTGGAAGATCCAAGCGTGGCCCTGATTAGCGTTGGCGGTTGCGGTAATGTGTGAATGAATTAGAAGCGTACGATTAATTAAAAATGTTAAAATAAACAAAGTTTAACTTTAAAAAACCCTACAAATAGTAGCAAGGCTCGCATTAACATTTGTAGATTTCTGTTAGATCGAGAGAAGTCTATAAATGTAAATGTGCACTTTTCTAATGTTTGTAAGCATTTTATTCAAATAAATATACTGGAAATTACAGAAAAAATGTAGGTGATTGAGAATGAAAATGTTTGTTGTTTCAACCGTTTTCGTATGTTTGTTTCAAACAGCAATTAAGTTTAAACCATACTAAAATTTGTTTGAAACAAACCATAAGTGTTGGTAGAATCAACCAACAATTCTGTTTGTTTTCGTGCTGTCATAATGGATCAACCAACAGAATGGTAAATTCAAACGGATATTAGTTGAACTTAACTGCACAATTCCCGAAACAATCACTCAACATTTTAGTTTGTTTTAACCACCATAGGTAGTCAAATCAAACGATTGTGATGTTTGTGCTCAATTCAACGTGAAATTCCGGTTAAATGAAACTAGAATATGTTTGCGTTTACCAATCTTTTTTCTCAGTGATGTATTGTGACTCGTAGGATAGAACATGTTTGATTACAACAAATAAGAGTATTATGACAAATCTACATCCTTCGAGTACCTACACCTTTGTCTAACCAATCGAGCCACAAATATTTTCCAGTTTACCACAAAAGTTCAATTCAATGGACGCAGTGGTTCTACGCCCCAACAAAAAAACCAATCGAGCTCTCTGTACTTTTCCTGAACTACTTAGTAAAAACTCATTCACCGATTGAAGTAAGACTGAATGTAAAAAAAGTAGCATTTGTATAACATCAGGTATTGGAAAATTAAGTTTCCCCTTTTATATTAGAGCAAGACGTCTTATCAAACCATATAATAAAACGCCTGATTTGTTTATTTGTTAGTGACATTTACGCATTATTTTCTTAGGTGTTCTTCTTTTTTATTACAGGAAATCAGTATTAACGGATACGAAATCATCGAGATGCATGAATATTGGTTTGAATACACATCAGAAGAGTCTAAACCGATCGGCCCGCCAGAATCTAAAGGAAACGCTTTCACTGTGTCCGTTTTTTCGCCAAATTTGCTATCGGATAATTCCGATCCATTGAATGCGGCTCACCTGATGTTGAAGTCCCGTCGAATGCGAGCTCTAGTTGTAGGAAAACAAAATATAACTAATTATGTACAAATAAACGTTTCTACCTATAACGGACAGGAAAAACTCGTTTTTATTTCTTCGAAAATAAATACCTTAAACCTATTTAAAGCTATTAAATAACATATCTTTCATTATATGCATGACCAATGCATTATATTTAAGGAATTCATAGAAAGTATGTTTCCAACGTATGGATTGTATGTCCTCATACATGCATTTAATTAAAACATTCATTGACGAGAATTCATTAATTTCACACATACTTTCCATGTGCTATCCTCCATTGGAAATATCTACAGGTATACCTCGATAGTACGTACATCAACATTCTCACTTCAAATTGAAACTACATAGAAACTACTCATTGTATCTTAAATCTAATACAACCAAAAGAAAGAACAGAATCTGTTCTTTCTTATGGTCATAAAAGATTGCAGATTTAACCATTAGTTTTTATGCGATTGCGATTTGAAGTGAGAAAGTTGATGTACGTACTATCGAGGTATACCTGTATATGGGTTTGCACATGAATCTACACGCTCAAAACTGCCTCTCTCTACTGTCCCTTTTTTTTTCTCGTGGAAAAGTTACTCAGTTTTCGTAAAAACTGGAACAACTCATCAATTGAGTTGTTCCACTTTTTACGAGAATTGAGTAACTTTTCCGTGAGAAAAAAAGGGACAGAAATACAAATGAAAGAGAGGCAATTTTGAGCGTGTAATGGGGATTTTCTTTTGAGTGTAAAATTGAGTATTTTAAAACTTAAAATTGAGTAATGGGGATTTTCTTTTGAGTGTAAAATTGAGTATTTTAAAACATAAAATTGAGTGGGGATTCAACACTGGAGAGATGGGTAAATTTGATTCTGCACATAAGGTAAAGATTACTCAATGGGTAAGTACTTCATTGACAACTCATTTTTGCGTAAAAATGGTAGTTGTTTGCATACTTTTATTATTTTACGTATATCAGATTTAAAAACCGAAAAACAATAAATATGTTCCGGTACTAAACTAGTCGTTATTGTTAAAAATCGCGGAAATCAAGAAATAAACAAAATCAATAAAATTATCACGAAAATTTAGTGAATATTTTTTTACAGAGAGAGGATAATATAAGCAACACGACCGCAGTTCATAATTATCAATGTTCTCATCATGATTTTCCTTCGCATATTAGATGCTGTGCGGAGACATTCAAAATCGGTGATGTTAATGTTGTCTTTGGAGAAAACATTATTGCATGTAAACATTCAGGAGAACTAGCAAGCTATACGACCTTGTGGCCATTAATGTTTGGCAGAGTTGTTGCCATTAATGTTACATAGCTAACTTTGCCCATTAAAAAAATTTAATAATGCCTCTTAATCATATGTATCCTGTAAGAAGGTATGAAGTGAGTGTTAATAAATTCATTTAAATTTTAAAACAATTTGCATACTTATTTGTTGTTGAAAGAAGAAGCAATTGCTATTTTTATAAAACAAATCTATATTTAAGACTTAATTTTGGATTACTCCTACCCAATAGTGACTTTTAGATGAACAGTTTAATTTCACCCAAAGCGAAGTCTTTCCAAAGTACTTAAAAGTATGTACTTCGTGAACAACTCAATTTTGAGTGGTTGTACTTAGCTGTCAAGATGAGTGAAAAAGACTTAATTTTAAGTTTTTTGCTTTCTCTGTGTGTGGATTTTAGTCTTGTACCGCAATTTTTGTCCATTCCCTCGGAGGCAAATAAAATTCGAGCAGACTGAAACAACCCTACCGCTGACGTCATTCATGACTCGGAGGTGCTGTCACGCCATTTTCGCCTTGGCCGAAATGTACATGAGTGTCTGTGCATTGCATGTGACCTGACATCAGTGTGTGGAGTTGTTGCACCTCTACACAGCAGACTTCCTGATTAACTGCGATAGGGCCTGCGTGTGCAAATGGAGGAAAACAAACGCTGATTGCAGTGTAGATCAATACGGGTCTTGATTTCATCCAACAGTCTTCACTGTGTGAGTGATTTACTCCCTTCCAAAACACAAGCGGAGCTGCAGTTTACTAGTGTCTCGCGTGTCGCTTATTCACTCTTTTCCGTAGTATCCTCAGCCCAACTCCAGTCATCGTCGAGTCCATCAAGTAGCGAGAAGTAGTATTCGGTTCGGTCGCCTTTATGCATTTCAATGGAACTCCGCTACTCATTATAATGTCGGGGTTGCTGCTGTAATTACTTTCGAAAGTTTAGAGCGCATAGTTAGGTGGTGCGTCCTGCTGCCCCCACCCCGTGTACGTGTTTATTGTTGTGCAAATTTTCGTGTGGTTCGGAATTCGATGCAAAAAAGTCATCACCGTCGATGAGCGTCGCCGTCCGCCGTCGTCGTCGTCGTCTTGTTTCGTTTTTCCCTTGTTTTGGGTGTGCAAAATTACGTGTCCGACTCTACTCGTCGCTCCCGTTTCCGTCGTCGTAAAAAGCTGTAAAGTGGCAGGGGTCGCGCGGTGCTTGTAAATTAGCGTGGAAAGTGTGCGGAAAAAGTGCTTGAAAAGTAGCCAGTGAAGATGGAGAATACGAAAAACAACTCAGCAGTGCCTGTGGCAAAGGCGAGAAAATTTTCAGCGGTCAACCGCAGGGGAAGGGTTCCAAGCTGAAGCGAGCCTTTTCCATGTCGCGCAATCCATTCCATTCGGTTTCGCGACAAACGGGCAAGAAGGCAGTGGAAAAATCCGGAACTGGAACACCAGCAGTAGCCGCAGCAGCGACGACGATGACGAATGCAAGCGTCGTGACCTCGGAGCAAAATTCCATCAACAGTGGCGGTGGAGGCGGCGGAAGAGACGGAAGGGGTGGCGGAAATGGCACTGATGCGAAAGTGCAAGGCAACGCCGAGGCCAAGAGCGGATCGGAGAGGAAAATCTTTCGGCGTTTATCGGTGAAAAAATTCATCAATCGCATTGCACAACAAATGCCATATGTCAATTTGACTGTAAGTGATTTCACATTTCTTGATGTATTTTTTGTTTGTTTGTTTGTATTTATGCAGTGGGTTAGGTGGGTGGTGGGGAGGTTCTTGAAGAAGTCAAGCAAAGCGAAATGGAAATGTACAGTCTAATCTGCATGTGCCCGGAGAGGATGGATCGGACACATTTTGATAGTAAACGTTCGTAAATCAAGATCCTGGACACGCCTCTAGTCGCAGAGCTCCTTCAGAATTAGTATTTTTTTTTTCTATCATAACCATACACACATGAGTGCGGTATACTCGGGGAGTGCTCTCAGTCTCAAGTAGCATATTGCAAAAGAAGTAGATCAGGCGTGTGTGACATGACAACCTATCGTCTTAGGGTGAGCTGATCTATTCGCGTCTGCAGTCTCATCGAAGCGCATATCTGCCAAGAATCAGTTCCATCATCCTTAGCCGAAATGAGTAACAGATAGTTGTAGTTTCATTTCGCTGAAAGATGGGTAAATATTGCAACGTCAGAACGCGCCCGACAAGGCAACAACTCGAACCGACCTGGGTGGATAAATGGATGGAAGGGACAGAGAGAGCGCATCGCACGCGGATGATTACGCCGCGCGTTTTGCTGAAATATAATTGACCTTCTTCGCTGATTGCTCCCAATCAGCCACAATTAGTCGCGGTCGAGGGGTCTCGACCATCCCTTCCTGCCTGTTTGGTGACATCCCAACCGTCGAACGCGCGGGAGTGGCTCTGTCCGGTGGGATGTGCTTGCCAAGCGCGCGACAGGATGGTAGTAGATAGTCAGATGGGTTGGCTCGTAAATCACACCTTCGGGAGATATATTTACAACAGTGTTGGCCCGCAAAGATGATGCCGTGCGCGGGATGAATCATTTCGACGGGTGAAATTGGTGAAGGTTGGATGGTTGGATTGATAAAACAAAGCCGGTAAATATGTTCAACACACTGGATTGCGTCGGATGAAGTGAATGAAGTTTCGACAATTTGGTCGAGATTGAATCTTAGAAAGGATCTTCCAGGCAGAATCAGCTGAACGTGGGCGTCAGCGTTGTCCAAGGAATACTTCTACGGTGAAAACAAAATGAAGGGTTCGTTCGACATTCCTGCTTTTCACTTTGGGGGTAAGCTTACAGAAAACGATAATAAAAATCCAAGGTTGCAGGCTTACCGCTTTTGGACTTATCCATTCGATTCTGCTGATAGCTCTTCTCAGGAGCTCAATTTCAAAAATATAATGTATAATGAACTTATGGTGCTTGAGTAGACCCGCAACTTGGTCTAACAATACGCCAGCTTCTATCTCTTATATCTGAGGAATAGAGCGTATATTCGCAGTGACCTTCAAGAGTTGAAA
>JASCZW010002612.1:0-17446 GCA_034211315.2 Aedes japonicus
GAAAGAAACCGCTAAAGTTACCTTCTTAGTAGGCAAGCCCTTCTCTCGTGTAACGCGAGGTGAGTCTCTAAATCACCAATTCCAATCATCCCCACCACTCTTTTCCATTCATTCATATCGCGTGCCACGCATACAATCATCGCATACAAAATAAGTAAATTTTTGCGTGACGTAATTAATGGACATATAGATTTAAATGTAAGTAACGATTAAAACCAACGATAAGGATGCCATTGCCCATTCACGAAGGATGATGTAGTTTTTCATTGTGAAGACAAGTTGTTTTTAAGAACCGATATTAACGTGAGTGCCGATTTAAATGAACAGGAAGGATGCTGCTGGGGACTCTTAAAATGTGTAATAAAGGTTTTTCGATCAGAACAATAAGGTTATTTGATCGATAATGTATCAACAGGAAAGTGACACAGTTTATAAGTTCCTGTCAGCTATTCTAAAGAGTCAAACACGTTCTAGTCATAAGAAATTACCACCAGTGCACAGTGGTCCAGAATGCGAAAGAAACAACTCTCTCTCTCTCTCTCTATCTCTCTCTCTCTCTCTCTCTCTCTCTCTTTTTGTCTCTTTCTCTCTTTCTCTCATTTACTCTTACTTAAGTGACTTCACAAATGACGCAAGTTTGTCAAACATAACCCAAACCTGAGTTAAAATGGCTGGTCGTGTTCGTTCATTTGACCCTTTGCTAAAGGTTTTGGTGTTTCAGTACTGTTTTGAATTCGTGAAAAGCAACAGGAGCCCATCGAATTCTATCGTAAACCTACATTAAACACTGTTTTGTATACCAACACCTTCTCTATGCTTCTTTAAAGGCAAAATTTGTACGATATGACCCACTCCATCGACGATTGTGGAAACAACTTAATAAAACCTTTATTAGATCATAAATATTTTGAAAATGTTCTAGTGAAAGATGTTATGACCACTTGAGAAACTTCATAAAATCTATTGGCTTCCAAGAAAATCAGCATACGGCCAAATGACCACAGCTATCAAACTTCACTGGGATATCGTGGTTGGATTTAGTTGTTCTGCTTTGCTCGATTCTCTGCTCTTCTGATTCATTTAGCAGTAAATAATATATACGAAAAAGGTTCTCATGTTGCGGAAAATTTTGTTCGATAGCAAAATATCCAAATAAAATTTGAGTTCTTCAAATCATCATTCAATCATATGCAGATTTAAATTTATGGTGAATATTAGCACGATAAGAGCCGAAAATTAATGCACCTCGAAAATTATGCGATTAAACATATATATTCGATAAATTAATCAAAAGTTTCCTAAAAAATGATGGAATTCAATAAGGTTATCTAAAAATATGACAAACTTGGTCTCCGGTCTACAGTTCATTTGCATTCATGTAAAATTTTGTTGAATTCATATAACCACATTTCAATTATTTTCTATGTATCACTATGACGATACTATCGCCAGCTAGGCGATACGTTGACAGCCATCAGTCAAAGAGCATTGTATAGTGCAAACCTAAGACAGGACCTGCCAGCTGTTAGTGCAAAAACAAGACCATTTACCTGTCAAAAAAGATCGTTTTCTATTGGTCGCTTTGACAACCGCCTCTACCGCCTCCGTCGAATTATGTTACAAGCAGGCAGTTTGTTGTTGGTTTGGCGGTGTTGCTAGTAGTCACTGTTTTTTCACTTTTTTCGTTTGTGACAACTCACACCAAATTTTTATTGCTGGAAAACAGCAAAGGTTTGTTGATTTTTTTGTGCTGTAATTTCAGCAGTGCATACAGCAAAACCAAGATTGCTGATCAACCAGCAAAACTGATATTCAAAAAAGTGACAGCTCTTATACTGAGCCTGTAGCAAAATGCTCACAATTTGCCGAATAAACCAGCAGCTGATCAAGACAAATACTTTTGCTGTATTTTCGGCAAATTACAGTATTCGCTGAAAATACAGCACAGCTAATGTTTTGTTTTCTTTTTGTTTTATAAATAAAAAACTCGTTTTCGGCTTATTTTTCATTGATTAAACTAAGCTTTTTATTTATTTTAGTTGTAAAAGAAACCCATGTTTTACAATCGATGTGAAAAATTAAAACAATTTTCTCGAGTGAATTCGCAATCTTTGTTTGCCCTTTGTTTATGCATTTTGCACCACGTGATGGATTTTTTTCTCTAATAATGAGAATTAAGCGTTCCTAAGGAAATAACATCAATCAATATACATAAATTCACATTTTGTTATTATACTTACGTTTGGGTATTTTTGGATGAAGATGTGTAAACTTGCCCGATATTACATTCATACTCCAAGCACCATAATTGACCTTTTTTAGGTGATGGAAACATTCCGGTGAAATATAGTTGTTGGATCAAAAACTAAGAACTCAATTTGTAAAACAAAGAGACACGAAAGCTTCATTCGTTTTTATCAGCAATCCATCAAACTAACAGGCAAAATAGTTTACTGGTCTTTGGTAAATATTAGTTACTGATCTACAATCAGTAAGAAAATATTTGCTTATTTTCGGTAAATAATACTGGATTCCATAAAATGTCAAAAAGAATGCTGGTTAACAGCATAAATGTGAATGCTGAAGGATTTTCAGTTTTTTGTTTAAGATATGCTGGTATATCAGTAACAAGTGTTTTGCTGATGTGTTTCATGCAAAAACCATTGATGGAATCAGTTAAGATTATTTGGTGTGTAGAGCAAATGCGGAAATAACAATTCACTTTTGCAGTGGATTATTTTAAATCAGTTCGAAATGAAGTGCAAAGCGAAAAAATGTGATCGCAGTGACGTGTCACATCCGGGTCTCCATTTTCATCGGTTCCCGAGCGATCCAATCGTTCGCCGAGAGTAGGTGAAGGCCTCCATTGGGAACGCATGCGAGAAAGACATTCTCTTGCTCAAGCTTTCTCCAAACAGCAGAATTTGCAGCGTAAGCATCAATGAAATTCAATTAAACCTTATCAAATAACGTTTAGTGTGATGCAGCTTAATTTCCCGAACGACAAAAGAAAAAAATTTATTTACCTTATTTTTAATGGGATTACTGTGTAAACATATCTGGCAACATTGTAGCGACTCCCGTATCATAGCAATCGTAAATTTATAAGAGGTCATCTCTTTCTGAGCTGACAGGTCCTGTCCTAGGTGCAAACGGATGAAGTGCGTGACTGACACGTCAATAAGTGAAATCTTCGGTTAGTTCGGTTAGGTAAATATACCGCTGAGTTCGTAGAATTTAGTTTACTTTATTGGTCTTTTGTCCTATTTTCACACAATAGAATTTGTTGTTAGTGTTGGACTACAACGTGGCTCACTCGTGGATTTAATTGTAGTGCGATTAGGTCTAGCCAGGTATACTTGATTGGTTGTAATGAATTATAATGATTATTTTCGCCCTAGGTGGCAACGACGATAAACCCGTAGTGCTTGTTCGGTAGGCCTCATCACGGGTTAGGTAAAACCAAATGTATGTAAACACACTAACACTATTTTTCCTGAAATTTATTTTAAAATTACGAAACTTTTTAGCTTTGAGCTGCTATTACAAACGCTGCTGAAGGACTTCTCACTTCCCCTGTAGCCAAAATCCCCCACATTTCCTGGAGCCAAAATGGTTTTAATACACTCAAGTCTTTTTTAACGCGGTTTTTTTTACACGGTTATTTTTACGACGATTTTTGAAATAACGCGGTTTTTTTACGACGATTTTCGAAACAACGCGGTTTTATTTTACGACGATTTTTGAAATAACGCGGTTGAAGACCCAAAAAAGCTTAAGTGTTTTCTAAGGATGTACATACAATGAAAAAGTTAAAAAACGCGAAAAACATTATTGGATACTTAGTGTGTCATGAAGAAGATTAGTTTCTTCGGAGTTCAGTTAACCTACGCCTTCAATGGTGTGCTGTGGAGGGACTGTTCACATATTATGCCACGTCCGACACCATTGTGAAAAGCAAGATAGCGACTTCCGGTTTGTGAAAAGGCGCCGAATATTCTACAATATGTGTATTTTTGGAACGGGGACAACGTGTAGAGGCTGGAAATCGATGTCCGACGTCATTTTGGAAACCAAGATGGTGACACCCGGTTTTCATACAAAATGGTCATGTTTGGAGGCTTGTCTTTCACTTTCTCGTGAAATAATTGAAATTTTGGCAATAGCCTAGAAATAACCTGCATTTTCATCTTTAATAAATTCATAATTTTTCACTCACCACTTCAGAAACTACGACAAAACAATAAGACCTCCTTTTGATATCCATAGTTTATCCATAGTTGATGAGTGTGAATTACAATCTATAGTTAGTATACTGATATTAAAATCACCCATGCATCAATAATCAAAATTCAGATCCTCAGATTCGAGTATCATTTAAGGAAATCAAAAAGTGGTCATATTGTTTTGTCATATGCGGTGTCTGTAACTTTTAAAGTGGTGAATGAAAAATGATGGATTTAATGCAGAGAAAATTTGAGGCTACTTCAGGACCACAGCCGAAATTTCAGCTCAATTGGTTTTCGAGATAATGAAAGGCAAGCCCCTAACATGACCATTTTTGTATGAAAATCAGGCTTTGGTCTTATTGTATTGTCCGTCACTGTATATGTACATAGAATGTTGTGCAACCTGTTTGAAGTAGTCATTATTTCTAGGTGTGTGTGAAAAGGAAAATTAGTCACATAGAAAAAGTTCTGAAATGAAATGCACACGACTGTTATTGACAATAATGTAATCGTTTATCCTAACGCTGTTGCAGACGAAATTCACGCTAGTTGTGAAAGTCACTCAAAGTAAACACAAAATGTGGGGTTGCCAAAATATCTCAGTTGGCCGTGTAACCAAATTAACTTTTTTTTCTCTCCGAGCGTCTCTTAATAACATAGTCTCTGGAGTCTAGGAGTCTCTTTATCTCGATATTCTCTCTATCTTGATGATTCTCTATGTCTATAGTCCCTTGAAAATATTAGTGAGCAAATTACCTTCCATATGTCGATGAAAAAACTGCGAAAATTCCAAGTTCACCTGTGTTTGGAGCAAGCGATCGAGATTTGCTCTGGATACAGGATACACAAAAAAAAACTGTTGCAACGCGAAATGCTTCTAGGATCGTTCTAGCAGGCTAGTCAATTTCTGTTCTGTATGTCGATCTCTCCTTACCTCGATGGTCCCTTCTATATCGAGGTATGGAAAGTTGACAGTGAATACATAAATGCTGATAAAAACGGATAATTTTCATCCTGTCTTAGCTATAAATTAATGATAACCATGAATTTTGTCTTCTAACAATGCAATATGCGTTGAAACTATGCATATGCTCTTTCTGCAGTTATTAGTGTTAGTGTTTTTCGATATGAGACGGTTTTTACGATGATTTTTCAAATAAAACTGTTATTTTACGACGATTTTTGAAAAACTTGGTTTATTTTTTCGCGACGTTTTGAAATAGCGCGGTCTATTTTTACGACGATTTTTGAAATAACGCGATTTTTTTACGTCGATTTTTGAAATAACGCGGTTTTTTTTACGACGATTTTCGAAATAACGCGGTTTTTTTACACGGTACGTATCCCCCGTGTAAAAAAAAAGACTTGAGTGTACTTTTTTAACTGACCATAATGAGATAATATGAATGAGTCCTAAAACTGAACTTCAAAACAGCATTTTACGTTCATAAAGTCGTAATGCAACCTTTGCTAGGACAAAAGGCATTTGAGATAACATGAGTTAAAGACCATTGCAAACAAGCTGTGTATTTTAAACCTGGTTAAAATATGAAACCTATTGGCAACTCTTGGTGCCACAATAAATCCGAATTTATTTCTTCAAAAAACTTTAATAAAATATATCCCATGTTTATCAGTAAGGTGTGGCCCAGTTAGAATTGGAACATAGACTATTGGGCATATTCAGAATATACATTAACAAAACAGTATTCTGTTTTAATTTAAATGTTCGACTGAGCTGTGGACAGTTTGGTGGGTTGAATTCTTTCGGTATAAAATGAATCCCGTTGGTTTCATGCCACTGTAGAACTGTTTAACTGTAATGTCAGCTTGCAAGATCTAGCCAAACCATGACAGGTTCATTGCGGGATCTGATGAATGGCAATATTCGCTTTTGGAGACATTTCGTTCTGTACAGCTCTTAAATGTCTTATCAGTGATGAAAACCTTGGTCTTCCTACCGCAGCTACAGATGCCTTGCCAAATCATTTATTTACATGCAAATTTATCTGCAAACACAAACTTTAATTCGTCAGGAACATCTCCCCGAGCCGTAGCCAAGTAAAATGTTTGTCCCGGTAGCTGTTTGATATCGGCCTTTACATGGGTTTCATCATCCATGAGGAGACAGCCATTGAATTTTGGCAACACCTGATCATACCGTTTTCTGGCACGGATTCTGGCCACATTGTTCTGCTTTTGATCCCTATTTGGTTGGCTGTAGGTGCGGTATGACTTGTAGCCTTTCCGGAGACGAATCCGTTGCACGGTACTACGTGCAGCGCGAATCTTTTTGGCTAAATCGCGGTCTGAGATGTTGGGGTTTGCCTTAATGTTCTTGTTGACTTTGTTCCGCAGCTGACGGTTGACAGTACCCACCTGACGCTTGCTTTGAGGCTTGCGATCCGTCGACAAAGTTTCTCTGTTTATTTTCAAAACACGTCACTTTAGCAAGTTTTGGCACGGACCACAAAGGGTTTTCCAAATTATTGCGCACAATTATTTTTCTTCTTCCTTCTTCCATTTTGTATTTCTCTGAAACATGTTCGAGCTGCACCACGAAAAATAACTTCTGATGTTGTTATTCTTATTGGGAACACATAAGATGTCATAGTTTACAAATCCGACCACGACGGTCGCTGTGAGAATCAAAACTGTTTGTTTTAATAGTTATTGGGCCACACTCTAGAGCTTCATTTGACAAAAGTAGACTATCGTCATCGTTGCGGCATAATCTAGAACTAATCTGATAATGCCAAATGACTACATTTTATATTCCAAACAACTTTGCCGAAGACAGCAACTATCTAGAGCTTCAGATGGCAAAGATAAAGTGAAGCGCCATCTCTGAGGTACGATCTGGAACTATCGTGATTATTTCAAATGTCTTCGTTCTCCATAATCAGCAACTATGCATAAGACGGTTACTCCCTCGAGCTTCATTTGAAGTAAATAGACTGCAGCGCCATCTCTGTAGCAAGCTCTGGAATTAATCAGATAATGAAAAAAGACGACAAATGACATAATGAGAAATTTTGCCCAAAAGGCAATTCTACGAATGGTTGAAATCCGGGTAATTACTGACCCTAATGTCTTATGTGTCACGGGTCATAATTGACCCCAATATCTTAGGAAGGCGTAGAAATCGGTGAGCTCGAAATTTGTATGCCAAACAGACCAATAATTACAACTTAAAATCTTGATAGTGGCTTCACGATCCATATATCCAACAAGAAATGAGAAGAAAAATTAGTATTTTCCATTTAATTCCAGCCACCTTTATTGCTTATCTTGACAGATACTCGTATTTCGTCTACAATGTGCAGACTTCTTCAGTGTCTCGTACTAATAACTCGACTTAAAGTTATGAAACGTATACCTAGCATTATTTTGTTTATGACCGATCGCAGCAAGCCGTGCTTGAAACTGACGTGTTTTGTTTTTGCTGCGTCCTTTTCGCGAAAAATAAAATCAAAAACATATTCGAAGTTCAACCTAAAGAACAGTGAAATCATGAAATCTCCACGTGTTTTGTGTAAGATGGAATGAATTTAATCGATTCCTTCCAAACATTTGTGACGGTCGGTAGTTTTTCCCCGTTTTTTTTTCGTTTTTTGTTCTTCGCCCCCACACCCGGAGCAAGAGTTAATAGCAGCTTAGTTGTGTTTGTTAGTGTCTGTTTGTATTAGTGCTACGCGGACATAAATGATTTAATTAGAGCTATTTTGCCACTTTGTCGCGAGTGACTTGATGATTAAAGACAGTTTCGAAGTCGATATAGAGTCGGCTCATAGCGGGTGATTTTGATTGTTGGCAGTGTATAAAGAGAAAAAAATGAACACCAGTGCAATGTAGAAAACGGCCATTTGCTGGTCAGAAGCAAAAAACGAAGCTAATCATCGTGAGTGACTGGCACATAATTCCAGATGCACTCGCTCACCACATGGTGTACAGACGTTGAACAATGATTGGGGAAGGTCCATTAATTATGTCACGCAGTAAGGGGGGAGGGGGGGTTTGGGAAAACGTGACGATCCATACAAAAAATTTAAAGGTCCATACAAAAAACGTGACAAGGGGGGGAGGGGGGATTATAAAAAGTCAATTTTTGCGTGACGTAATTAATGAATGTTCCCTTGTGGTTTTTCAAAAAAAAAATTCTCGGAAGTGTTTTTTTACCTGTGATTTTAATTGTGCGCGAAGTACTAATTATATTCGGGCTGTTCCTTTCGAAGAGGATGATGTGAAAATATTTGCCGAATAGCAGAGCGCTACTTCTGTACACACTTAGATTTTTTTTACAGATGTCTGTGGGGTTTTGCCGAGTTCTCGACAGCTGATCGTTCGGTGGTCTTTTTTGCGGATTTCAGTGAAATTTTACAGATATCTGTAAAAAAATTACCGGATTTCGGTGGAATTTTACCGAAATCCGTGGGATCGGATTGCCGAGCGTTCGGCTGTTGAGAGTTCGGTGGGACTTTGCAGGTTTCTGTGGAGTAATCTTAGTGTGTAGAGACATAAATGCATCCTTAAGCATCACATGGAAGCCGTCCAAATGAAGACTGAACATCAGCAGAAATGTCCGGTGAGATCTATCTGAATTTGAACGATACTGCTAAATACGTGCTATCATCAAAACAATAAAATTTGATGATGGAAGTGTATGCACAGTACCTATATCCATTTGATGTTTGCGCTGTGTTTATGCAGGGCTTGTTGTAAGTGAAAGTGACCTCGGAATGGACGTGAGTAACCAGGCATTCTGAAATGGGTCACTGGAACTCAACAGAGCTATCACCTTCCAATTCCCGGGCTAAAAATGTTTGTCGATATTTATACCTATCCTTACACCCAAAATAAAAAAGCAAGATTGTAATGCAATTTCGCATGATTTGGTTTCCTTTCTCGTAATGGATCGCAACTTGGAGAAAGAAAGCAGCATTGGTCGTGGGCAAAAAAGCAACACATCAATTCGATTAGAAAAATTCAATGTGTGCGTGATGTTGTACAGTTGATTAGTAGTAGTAAATTCAATGGCGCACAAAAAAAAGATTACCATCCGCTACCGAGAGTCGAACCGCGACCGTCAGCATGACGGCTCTTCATTGTAACCATCCAGTCACCACAACAAGTTGAGGTGAACGGAATAAAAGTCCTACAGTTTCTTCGGTTTTTGAGGCACTCAACGTTACAACAATGAAGCAAATTTCGGTCGCACACACTTACATGGCTTCGTTTATTTCATAAACCGCATGGTGACTTGATGAGAGGGCGATAGGAGTGTGATGACGAGTGCAGATAAAAATAGAACACTGACAGCGGAATAGCAACAGTGGAATATGGTGTAGCGGCGTTCTGTGCCATTGTCTCACCCATATTGAGAAGTTGTTGACGGTTGAACAAAAAACCCAACGGTTGCTGCGATTGTCGAGGCACTAGGCACACAGCGATAACCACTTGCACACACTTGCATGGCTTTGTTTATACCATAAAGCTTTGTGGAACATGATGGGCAAATTTGCCTTTTCAGAATCGTGCGGATTTCTCAAGATATGATTACTTCAAAAGCTGCAAAATTGCAATTTTGCAATTTTTGCTACTAATTTCAACTTTTGTGTGAGTCAAAAACAAATGTACTTTATATCTTCCTCACTTTTTTTCTTTTATTTTTCTGTACCCAACCTTATTATTGTGTAGCAGCGGGTGCTCCTGCACATTGTAGACGAAATACGCGTATCTGTCAAGATAAGCAAAGGCAGTTGGAATTAAATGGAAAATACTAATTTTTCTTCTCATTTCTAGTTACAGGTATTCTACTAAACAGCTCAAACCCTCTAGGATTCATAAGCGATGAATTTTCTTTTTAAATCCAACAGAAAGAAGAAAATCTTAATCCCACCATCGACATCGTATGTTAGGTAAAAAATGACATCCGCATATGTTCAACCAACAGCCATTCAACGGAGTGAAACATTCATCCCGAGCATATTTCACACGTTTGTCCGCAAGTGGCACGATCGGATGAGGCAACCGTTTAAATTCGAGCCGAAAGCGGTGCTATCATCAACGTGAAATATTACTCGAAATGGGTGCTGTCGGAGTTCAGAATCCGACCAACGGGACCGGCTGCCACGTCATCGAGTTTCGACTTGTGATCGACCAAATGGGACCAAATTTTAAAAATAACTCCCGGACCATCACTCATGGATATATTTAGCGCGATGAAACCTGCGATGTTTGTGTGTGCTGGATAGAGAGAAAAGTTCAAAGTTGACCATTTTACGAAAATTTATTCAATTTGTCCGTATATTTACAAGTCCTAAACTCTTTACAGTTTTCTTTGGGATTTGCTTCTATGTACAGTTATATTAAATGTGGGTTAAATCTTAAACCTTAATGTAATCTGTGTTTGATTTCATTTTATTAGCAATTATTGGTTTCTGTATGCTTTAGTGCTAAATATCAAGTATTATTATTCGTTAGAGCTCTTCCTCGTTTTTCGACTCAGCTACTTCTTTGACTAGCAATATAATTGAGATAAGTTCTTCTTCTTCCTTCTTCTTCAACATAAAAATGACTCTTTCCCAATCGAGTTAATCGTTTCTCCATCATCACTGAACGGATATATTTTATGGACAGTACTCGTCTCCGTATACAGGTTATGTATCTCAAAGTTGTTGAAATCACAATTTCCACTTTTTTTCGTTTGTTTGTTCACAACATTATTGGATGGGGTGTTTTGCACTGGAATGCATTCGATTAATTAATTAATTAATTAAAGTGATGCGTTTTGACGCAACTAGCTCACTGATGGACGTTTCGGGAGCGATTAGCGATGTGATTGACTGTCGTTGCGCGAATTAATTAGCTTGAATAAATTATACGTTTGTTTTTCCTGCTGGGTTTCGATGGACAAATCGATGCCTGGGATGTTTTTTCAAATAAGTACACTCTTGAATCTTCTGCCTGCCTTTTGGATTGACGATGAGTAATAGTGGGTGGTATAACTATAAGGGTGGTTCAAATTATTATTTCAGTTGCACGATCGTTTTAAATCAGGTTGACTCACATCTCTCATAATTTGAAGTCAATTGGTTGCGAACTCGAGCTGCATTGACAATTCCTATAGGAGATCCATACCATCCAATTCCTAAGTTTTGGCGTTATGACATGCTATCGATACTTACAGAAACAACTTTACTGAGATCTCTTTTCGATTGCTAATTAATTGTCAATTGATTACTACGGTCCCAACCTTTGGTCATCATAATCCACAACTTCCTTGCCAGCACTGCTCGCATGCTGTTTGACTTAGTAGCCTTGGTTTTTGGGCATCATGCTTTTTATCAGACACACTAATGTTGTCTTATGAATAGTGGACAGAAGAACATTGCTTATGAACATTATCTCGCTTATTAGTTAATATCTAATTATTCTGCACAATCGATGCTGAAGCTGAAAAAATGTGTCGTAAGCCAAACACAGCAAACATTTTCGTATGGTATTTAACCGAAAGCTAAGGAGGATGTTAACAAAAAGTTTGAGGTTTCCATAGAAACTTCAAAGAGCCATTGCAGTTTTAGTTCGCAACCGATTCGGCTCAAATTTTAGAAGTGCCAGGACCTGATTTGAAGAACTATCTATACGATTGTCGGCCATCGAGGTTGGGTTCTAGACGCGGTGGGTTATTGGGTGGTGAATAATTAGGGAATAATGGTAAGATTGTCAATTTGAAATGATGATTGCCAATTTAATCTCGTGGATGAGTGTCATCGTTGGAGACGAAATTTCAGCAATCAATCAAGCAAATGTGTTGCAGAAGAATTTTCCCGTCCAGTGGAGCGAGTACCCGAACTGCAGTACCCGTTCTAAATGCTCGATTTAACAACAGATCTGGATGTTTTTGAAATCCGGGTGAGCTGTTTTATTTGTTCCTCCCGTTTTTTAGGGGCTTATTACGGTTTTCAATTCACAGTAAAAACAAAGTGAAAACAAAAAAAACTTATTACGAATGACACCAAAGTGAAAAAATATGAACGAGTTCATCCTAAGTGACAATCGAATGAACTCGGTGTTATTTTGGTTGCCACGGCACCATCACGGCATCGAAAAAAAGCTGTGCAATCCGTGGATTTTTCTGAGTTCTACTGCGATTTTCACTTCACTATCACTTTCACCTCACAGAGTTCATTTTGATCACGGGAAAAAGTGAGATGATGCGTAAGGGACATGAAAGTAAAAGTGAAGGTGACAACCTTAATAAACCCCATGTATTAATTTTTACGAGGAGAATTTTTGTTTAGAATGTAAATACTTTTTGCTAGAGTAAAAATTCGCATTCGAGTTTTGTATGTTTTTCTTGCTAACTGTAAGTTATTGTTAAAGGATAGATCACGAATGGATTCGTGAGCTATGAGTTCAACTCGTTAGAAGTCTACCTCGCGAACAGTCACTGCTTCACCCTTTGTAGCATCATAGTACATGGTCATGCAGGGAACGACTTTCAATAGATCCAACCAGTTCATCTACTTTGCGGTTGACGTCGACAATGTTGGTGGTGGTAATGTTCCAGGCGGTGGCTTAAACGTGCGGCAGAATAGGTTGGATTAATGAAAAACATGACGATGACGCGAATCTACTGTCCAGAAGAACCAAGCCAATATGCTCGCTTCCCCAGCAACACAGCTTGTATTAAAAAAGTTGAAAGCTCTGTTAAATGACAAAAACAGGGTCAACATTTAGGTGTACAACACATTATTTCATACTTTAATATGACACAAAAAGCGCAAAAAGTGAAGCCAATAAAACATAAAATGAAAAAAAAAATATCCTCATACAAAAATATAATATCGCCAAGCGTGGGATTCGAACACTAGTCCTTGGCGTCATAGGCTTGTAGCTTCTTTGCTGAGCCAACGCAGATTGCTGAGAAGTAAACTCTGAGTATCTATGATATGCTTCCCGTTGGCAATGAAACCACAGTCTTCATCGTAATGCGAAAAAAGAACACGTTTTGCAAAACATGGTTGGTGTAATGTAATTTCAACAGTATATAGAACTGGCCATAAAATCTTGTTCTGTTTATGTATTATAAATGTATGGAACCATGTTTTTAAGAACAATAATAAAGTATTAATCACTTGCAGCAGTGAAAAATATTTTTTTAGTTCGACCGTTTGTCAGAGTGATAGGTAGAATACGAGAGTTACAAGCCGTTCCAAACTAGACATGTTTTGCAATACGTTTATAATGCATTTATAATACAAACAATTATAAATCATTCTAAAAAGATGTTTTGTGTTTTACTTGGGTTACGCATGAGCTGTGATAGTTGACGAAGATTAATTAGAAGTTATATATGAACTTGTGTACCTTCGATCATTGCCCAAGTGACATTGCTAAAACCATCCAGCTTATTAAGTTTTATTAAAGTTTTATGAAAGCCACTAGAAATAGATTCGGTTTTATTATAGCAGCAAGAGATGCCAATAGCTTTCAAATTTTAGTCAGGTTTATAAGAACCTACACAGTTTCTTTATAACTATCTTAAAGCATTGACTTCTAAAATTTCTTTTACTCCTATCAAAGGTTTTATTTCGACTTTCTGAACTCGTAAAATGCTGTTTTAAAATGCCGTTTTAGGACTTATTCATATTATCTTAATCAGGTCACTTGAAAAAGCATTTCAAAACCATTTTGCTCCCAGTAACTGCATTAAACGGCAAATGACCAAATAGTTTTATAGTAGCCATTGCGGAGCTAAATTGGCTTTTTGGAAAAAGTGTGCTTTCTTGCAATCACCATATTGAAATATATGGAATAATTAAAATGTGGAAAATAAATACACTAAATTTTAAATGTAATACAATTGAACTGTTGATCTGAGACAAACTTCGGTATTCGTTCAAATAACCTTATTGAATTTCATCTATTATCAGAAGTTTTCTGATTGATTTATCGAATATATTTCTTTCAAATTTGTTTTTGTGGTCGGAATAATTTCCGGGGCGCATTAATTATCAGCTATAAAATTAATTGCGCATATGATTTTGAGCATGATACGCTAAAAAAAAACTCAATTTGTTTTATATATTTTGCTATCAAACATAGTATCCCGCAACACTTGAACTTTTTTCTTAGCCATTATTTACTGTTGAATGAATCAGAAGATCGAACAAAGCAGAACAACAAAAACCAACCACGATATCGCCCACCACGTATGACAGCTGTGACCATTCGGCCTTATACTGGTTTCGATGGCGGCCAATAGGTTTTATCATGGTTCTCAAGTGGTCATAACATCTCTCACTAGAATATTTTCAAAATCTGTATGGTCTTAGAAAGGTTTTATTAATTTGTTTTCACAACCGTCTATAGAGTGGGCCACTTTGTACATATTATGGCTTTAAAGATGCATATAGGAGGTATTGGTGGACAAAACAGCTTTGAATGTAGTTTCATCAACGAAGCCGGAAGGAGTGCTATACTGCTGGAATTGTTACTTGGGTGATGACGTCACAAAACAACTGCAGCGAAGAATTGCGTTGACGCATTTTTGATAACTCCACAAGACCCTGATTTTTGATAAACCTTACCCCAGTACAAAGCGTACCACGTACAAGACGCTGATAAGAACCGGTAGTTTTCTCATTTACCATCTTTGGCGCTGTAATTCTATGATGTACACAATATCCTCAAAGTCGCTAGAGGGTCATGTTGTGTCAAGGTTGGTCAACAATCCCCCAAAGAGACGCACAACAAGCGAGATGGTTAGACCAGGAAGCGCAAAGCTTTGGAAGTGTGAGAAATCAGAGGAACTGGAAGCAAGCAGCTTTTCTTCCGAATTTCTTAACGAAACTTAATGATTTTAAATGGTATAGTTTTTGTTTCGTTTTACTTATTTTGACAAATTCTGCATACATATCATTATTTTTCTTTTTTTGGAATTCATAGTTTACACGATGAGCTTCAATTATGTTTTCTATAGCCTCGTTAGGCACAACTGTAATTGAATGTCTTTGAAGTCGGATTTATTCGTATTGATGTGTGGCAAGTTCTGTTTCACGTACGGGAAGTTGAAGTAATTGTCAATCTAGAATATTTCAAGGCAACACTGATCCTAAAATAAAATCTCATCCAGCCTTTTCTACTACTATCTTCTTAAGTGTAGATTTTTAAAATCAATTTAAAAAAAAATCTACAATTTATCTTAATACACACGGTTTAAAACTGTAGTTACTTGCATTGGTATCTACATCTCCAGAAATATCTCATCAACGAGTGAAATATTTCGTGGAGTGTTGTCAACTCCTTTTGAAAGAACAAATTTTGTTTATATTACAAATGTTTTTTTAATGGCTTCATGTGAAGAGCAGGTTCAAAATGCAATTGTGTACAGTCGCAATGAAAATCTCTTGATCTGGAAACTCTCTTAAATATCTTGGTTTTTCACAAGCACTGTTTACAGCGTTTTAAAATCTGGCGATGCTCGTTTGACAACAGCAAGGACGACTGGCAGTGCAACAAAAAGGGATTTGACGCAGGATACTAAGGTGTTGCAAATACGGAGAAGGTCAGATATTATGGTACTCACTCTTGCTGGTAAAACTTAAACGGCATTTACTTTCGACCAGCTGGTCAAAACATCCTGCTCGAACGTTGTATCGCCAATATCTGACGAAATTATCATAACATGTATTTTTACGCTGTACCCAATTTCTCCAAAAAAAAATTTAATTTGGTAGGCAATATGCAGCTGTGGTGAGTAAGAACACGTTCCATAACAACCGATATGGTGAATAAGAAAGTTTACCGTGAAGAATGTTGCGATAATCTATTGTTACCATTCCTACGCAGCCATGATGCACCCTCGCTGTTCTGTTCAGATTTATGTGACTAAACCACTTGCAGAGAAGTTTTCATTGATCATCATGACTAAATAATTTTGTATGCAGCCATATTTAGTAATGTTAATTTGATTTTTTTCCTTTGAAGCTATATCAATATCTTAAAGTTATCAGAAACATTTGAAGATTGATGTATGAGCTGGAATCTGTGTAAATTGCTTTTAGGTTTCTTCAAGGTAACTACATAAAACTATACCTGTACTGTATCTAGATCTTGTACGATGTTGATCCCTGCAGCCTGTCGGCTGCCATCTCTAATTAAATTTCTTTTTCGTATAATATTCTATGAATGAGTCCTTAAACGGCATTTCAAAACAGCATTTCACGAGTTCATAAAGTCGTCATAAAACCTTTGATAGGAGTATAAGGAATTTTAGAAGTCATGGTTTTAAGATCGTTGTAAAGAAGCTGTGTAGGTTCTCATAAACTTGACTAAAATATGAAACCTATTGGCACTTCTTGGTACCATAATAAAACCAAATTTATTTCTTGTGGCTTTCATAAAACTTGAATAAAACTTAGCAAAGCTGGATGGTTTTCTTGGGACGTTACTTGGGACGTCCAATGAACTTCAAGTGCTTCAAATCTTGTTTTACAGTAGGTGGGATTTCTGCTTGATGTTTTGAGAGGAAGTCTTGTGAAATCGGTTTCAGAATACCAATCGGAATCCTGACAGCTGCACCAAGACGAAGTGGCAGCGTATTCGTTCAAGTTCGTTCGTTCGTTCGTTCAAGTAACAATTATGGTTTTATAAGGGTTCTGAAGAGCATGAATTATACTTTAAGAATGCTATAAAACCATGATAAAACCAGCAATGTTCCTTGGGATTAAAGAGCTCAGATTAAGAGATAAAATACCTAAGCAAAATACCTAAGAATTGCAAGCAGAATATCTCTCGAATACCAAAACTTGTTATTTCGGATACCTGGGAATACCTGAGAGGTACTATTTTGGTATTGTCTTACCCCAATTTGGTATTCGCATAACATTGTGGGAACAATTTTATGGTATTATCCTCAGGTATTTTACCTCTTAATCTGAGCTCATAAATACCAAGGCTAGTTATCGAGTTATTCAATCCTGCTCGGGGAAGGAGCACAGGATCAGCAACTTAACAGCATGTATGATTGTAAAGGAAGATTTCGTGTCAAAGTCGAGGGCATGGAAAAAAAAACTCTCACGATTACTAACCGCAGAAAATCTTGAACTTCCGTTAGCGAAGAAATCCAGCAATCCTGTTCACCAACGAGAGCATGTTTGTAGACGACCCCGAATCAAATTCAAGAAGTGATCGCCAAATTAGTTCTCTCC
>JASCZW010002613.1:0-56873 GCA_034211315.2 Aedes japonicus
TAGCTAGCTTTTTTCTCTATCTGCATGCTAGACTGTCTTTGAATTTATAAGTTAATTTGAAAATAACGATTTGAAATTCTACTCGCAATATTACAATCATCATTCCCCATCTGTTTACATTCTGCATGTTCACCCTGATCGCAAATTGCTCCGGAATTAACAGCTGACTGGAGCCTACTGAGATCTACCGAAAAATTGATATACTACATATGCCTGCGCGAGTTTCGCTGACAAGCATGCCAGAAGAATGTTATGCGCATACTTTAAAATGAAATGTGATGGTTGAAAATCATTAAATCATGTTTAAATCCAATACTGAGTGCCCATAATACTGGGATGACTGTAACCTAGTTGTATTTCATATTTCCTTTCAATCCACCACCAAAATTAGATTTATAAATTGTTTGCATTTTGAGATAGTATTTTTTTATTTAATTTTTCAAATTACTTTTCTATTGTGCATACTTTTTTTAAGAATTGTCAAATTATTATCTACAACTTTGCCAAAAACATCACATCAATTAAACTAACAGTTTTGGTCTTACAATTTGCTGTAGCTATCAATACCATTTTTTCACAAACCCTTTGGGTAACCAACGCGCCCCTTGGAGTCTTTGAATGGAAGGTGCTGCGTGCCATCTACGGTGGAGTGCAGATGGAAGACGGAACGTGGAGGAGGCGAATGAATCACGAATTGCACCAGTTGCTGGGAGAACCTCCTATCGTACACATCGCAAAAATCGGTCGACTACGATGGGCTGGGCATGTCGTAAGAATGTCGGACGACAGCCTTGTGAAAATGGTTCTCGAAAACGAACCGACAGGTACAAGAAGAAGAGGCGCACAACAAGCAAGGTGGATCGATCAAGTAAAAGGCGACCTACGGACCCTCCGCAGACAGCAAGGCTGGCGAGTGACAGCCATGGACCGAATAGAATGGAGACAACTTCTGTGTACAGCAGAGGCCACGGCGGCCTTAGTCTGATTGGTAAGGTAAGGTTTGGGTAACAAATCGTGATCCAAAATGAGGATCTACTATGGCAAACTGGCATTTTTTCAGCTAAATTGTAAATAGTCAAGCAGGATCAATTCCTGAAGATGCTTGGAATGTCTCTGATGCCACCTGATATCTTCACAGAAGGGCTCAAATAGTCTTTGCTGAATTTCGATACTAAAGGCACAATATAATAAATCTGATTTGTGGCTCGATTACGAGGAATTTGTTGTTGTTGTTGTTGTTGTTGTTGTTGCTGTTGTTGTTGTTGTTGTTGTTGTTGTTGTTGTTGTTGTTGTTGTTGTTGTTGTTGTTGTTGTTGTTGTTGTTGTTGTTGTTGTTGTTGTTATTGTTGTTAAAACGAAAGTTTAGAATCCATAATCTTTTAGAAAACAAACTTGGTAGGCCAACAGGTAAAATGCTCGCTGTAGAAACGTAGCAAACCTCATTATGACCTACTTCGATTTTCTCTCCAGAACCAACGTTTGGATTGCTTTATGTGATACATTGGATTTATTCTTATTTTATAAATTTTATTTAATACGTTTTAACCTTGTAGGTCATTCGCGTCTTAATTGATAATAACAATAACACCTGAATTTGTTTACAAAAGGTTCATTAATTGGAATTATTTACCAAACTGCTTGCAGTGTCCATTGACGGACTACAATTTCCAAACAATGTGTTTCATCACCTCGCATTTTCACGAGTCAATGACTTGTAAACTACAAAATGTGTACAAATTAGAATGATTTTTTGGTCAAGCGGAACAAGCATAACATTCTGTTTTCAAATCTGTGTAACTTCTGAACGACGATATTAGTGCCAATGAAAATGCGAAGTGGAAGGACACCATGCTCTTTCACGTTGAACCGCGAAAAGCTGCCTCTAAAAAACAAACAAATTATCTACGCTAAAACTAATTAAGAGATTTCCTCCCTGATTCTATTTTGATATCAACACCGTCGGTTTTCATTACGGTTGTGAGGGGGTAGGAAAGTTTAGTTTTAAGATTGACATAAATAGCAACAATTATTGAATATGGTTTTTTCCCTCTCTACGCTCGACGTTTTTATGTTCTGCATAGTTTCCATACAAGCTGTGTCTGTGTGCTGCTGGCCTTCTTGCACAAATCATCCATCTTTCGTTGTTCATTTGTTTGGCGTTCTTCATCAAAAGTCTCACATCCAGCAGTGGCTTAAATCCATCGACAAGACGTTCGGTGCAATGCGAGACGACGATCGTCGCCTTGGCCGTGGAAATGCCTATTTCTTTTTGCATTGAAATCGATGTAAAAGCCTTGCATTTCACGAAAATATTACACATTATGTTGTGGATGTATAAAGTACTCAATTTATTTGTAATATAATAATTTATACTCTCTTCCCCCAATGTGTTTTGTTCTCCGATTCTGCTGGAGTTTTCGTTCTTGCTGATCGCAAAGAGGAGCTCGATTCCGAAGTTCCGTCTGTCTGCACCTTCGCCTCCACTTGGATCTGAGACACTCCCTCTTTTCAAACCGAAGAGGACTCGGCAGGGTGAGGTGGTTTTCCTCTGCTGCACATTCGTGCGATGTTAATTTTAATCTCATTTCAAAGCCCTGCACGAGGAACAAAAAAAAAACAACTTAGACCATTTGAACCGCACCACACAATGCACACAATCGCGTCTTATGACTCGTCTTTTTATTCTAGGTGCCTTTTCTCCACCGGGAAGCGATGGATGAAGACCGAATGTAGGTATCCCTCCACATTTCTTTTCTTCCACTGTTCATTTGTATTGTGTGTTTGGGGATCACGGGGATATTGGGGAAGCAGAACTACTTATTATTTTATATTCAACCGTACTTGCTTCTGCCAAGGAAAAATGCAGTTCCCTTCAAGCCCTTTGCAGTCTGGTGGCAGAAAAAAAAACCCGGAGAAAGGGTTTTGCCGAAAGAACAACAGAACGACACGGTGTTTACCAAACCGAATGTCTTTGAGATAATTTGTAGGCTATCATGGAAATTTGTTGTAGGAATTCTCTGATCGAACTCCCCGTCGGCCACAACTTCGCAAGACAGCAGCAGCAGCATCGGTAGCAATCGAATGGGATGAACAAAAACACAAGGCAATCTCCCTCGAAATGGTTTCCGTGTGGTTCTTCCTTCTTTATAGCCGCGAACCTGGCCGCGATCGACTCCTGAGGGTTTCCAACGGACCGCGGTGCATTGCATCATCAAACCACACAGTCTTCGTTTCTGTCTCTGTCCCGGTCGTCGTCGTCGTCGTCGGTCGGTATACAAGACAGGGCTAGTATAAAAAACCATCCTTGGTCCCATTCGGCGGCCAGAAGAAATCGACAGTAAAAAGTTGGAAAACGGAATCGGCCGACGTCGGATGGCGGAGGGGTGGGAAGGGGACAAAATTGCATCTTACAGAAAAATGCGCAGAAGCAGCAAAAGCTCATCCAAACATGGGGAAGACGGTGAGCGAAAACAAAGGACTTGCAGCGATGCCGGACTGTGGTCTACACCACAGCTCTAAATTGCAGGAGGCGAAACTTGAAATTTCGATCTGCTGCTGAATAATCAAGAAAATTTCTGCTCGAGATTGTAATTTGAATGTGAGTTGCGGTTTTTTGGTTTCTTTTTCGTTTTTGCATTTGTCATTGGCGAGTCGAGTTGCTGCCGGCGAATGGCAGCCGAAAACTAGCCAAAGTATTTGAGAACATTCATCGCATTGACGAGCAGACAATGCGTATTGTCTTTCCGGTGTCACAATTTAGAAATGCCGAGGACATACACATACCGAAGCACTTTTCGGCCCGTCAAGTGAAATAATCAAATTGCGATTGTTTTGCATTTGAATCTCATTGGTCGCACAATTTGGCCTTTCTTAAGGCTTGTTAGAATGTACAACCAAGTTCATGACAATTGGCATTTCAGATGATTTACACAAGACGCGAGCTGAGTTCCGTTTCGCAGTTTGAATTTGGTTTCCACGTGGCTTTTCGTTAATGACAAAGGATGTCAATAGAACGAATGGTTGTTTCAGTAGGCTCTGCATGCGTTCACGATTTTCTCACGTAAGGTTGCGTCATTTGGCATATTTTCGGGGTTTCATTTAGCTTAGCTTAGCTTGACTGACTGCACGTATCGATGGTTGCTACTCCGTGATTGATCAGAATCAGTGAAATTGCACAATGAATCAATTGAATGGGGCTGGGAGTAACCCACCATTCTCACTGTACAGGGTGGCAACGTAGAAATGATACACTCGGAAATTGTTATAAAACTTAACAGAATTGTATTTCTCATTCATTTCACTTTTAATAACAAGACAAAATGTTAAACTTTTATTGTGCTTAGTGAAGTTCAAACCTTTCACCTTTGTATTTAATCACGGTACGGAGACGCTTCTCAAAGTTTTTGCAAGCCGCACGCACCACCTCCTCCGGCATTTGATCCCAAATCTCAACCAAGCTTTTTTTAAATGAGTCCAAACACATGTGCTTCATATTGCCCAGTTTTCCAAGCATGTAGCCCCAGATGCTGAAGTCCAGATGGTTCAAATCAGGAGACGATGCAGGCCATTCTGAGCAGCTGATGAAACATGGTAAATTTTGCTTACACCAATGCTGAACAACTATTGCCTTATGCACTGGAGCTGAATCTTGCTGGATGCAAAAACTTTCCGCACCGAAAAGTTTCTTAGCATAGGGAAGTAGGTGGTCCTTGATGACGTATTGTAAATAGTACTCTTTGTTTATTTTCACCCCCATGTCTATGAACAGCAGCGGTAATTTGCCTTTTGACGATATTGCACCCCAAACCATCACCGCAGAGGCATTTTGATATCGTTCAACCCCTCCTTTGTCAGCCGGTATTTCACGAAGATTTGTTCCATATACACGATCATTTTGTTTGTTCAGGGACATTTCCAGAGTAAACAATTTTTCATCTGAAAAAAATATGTTATGACCAGCGTGCGTCTTAAGCAACGCACGTGATCTGGCAACTCTGTCTTCAATATTCTTGCGTGCCAATCCGTGAATCCTCTGTTTTTTGAAAGCTCCATATCCAAGGTCACCTTTCAATATATTTTGCATTGATGTGTGACTCATTTTCATTTCACGCGCCATTTTTCTCGCCGACCGAGCCGGATTCCTTCGAATTCGCTCATTAACTGCCTTGATCGCTGAGGGCGTCCGTACACTGCGTTTTTTACCGGGTTTCTTCCTAGGGACAACAGTACCAGTATCTTTGAAACGTTTTATGGTCCTGTACACAAATAATCTGCTCAACTTCAAATGCGACAGCTTCCTTCTGATCTCCAAATTAGTCAATCCGTCAAGATGCAAGATCAGAATTTGTTCTCTACATGAATCCATTTCTATTTTCGTCAACTTAAGAGCACTAATTCAGTTTGTTGTTTACGAATGAACTGACAACAAGTCACTGTTTCAAATCGTACACAAGGGGTCTACCGATAATGGTATACATTGTAGCGAGGAGATCACAAATGAGTGTATCACTTTCATGTTGCCACCCTGTACACGTTTCAGTGATTCAATTTCTTTAATAATCAATAACGGCGCCGGCCACGTCCTTGCAATCAGTTGGGAATAGGGAAGGAAAGTTAGTGTGACCTTTGCTGTTTAGGGACCGTGTTTACCTCTGCATCCCCACAAAGGTCACAGGAGGGTTTTCTATGTTAGTAGGGTAGGGCTCGATGGATCAGGATTCTCCTTGATAAGTGATGTGATCATAATAAGATTAAATTATATTTAATGTAAGTTCATAATAAAGTGATATAGGGACAAAATGGAAAACAATTACCTGTTTCGCTCCGCGTTTTGAGAGCACTTACCACCTCTCAATTGTCTAAAAATCTTTTGCGGGGTCTGACTGGTAGTCTTTCTCCCATACATACTACATACTACAAATTCAGATTCAAATATCCATTACGACAATAATGTGAGTTTGCGACAATAACGAAGCGCCTTCAAAACAAATAGAAGAGCATGTAACCGTATCAATACATTCGACCCTTCAGTACGGTATAGAACAGGATCTGGATCGTCTATGAACATTTTACAATATTATGCTTAGCTGAATTTTACTCGATCTCGTTCCCATTCTAGAAGTCATCCCACGAAGAAACACGCATAGGTTTGCAACGAAATGCAACATTCTCTCTCTTGTTGTTTTGTTCTTTGCATTTTTTCCCAATATTTTTCTTCAACTACTTAACAAGTTCCACTATATTCGTTTCGATCGGCAACAGTTTAGCCGTAGTCCTCAATAACATAGAGTGGTTTAAGAGTAGCAAAAGCTATTGCCTCAACATATTTTTTCGCCTAGTCCAGAAAACAACCACCCTCGAAAATCACACTTCTGCTTCTTCTCGCACTTTGTTATCGTACACTCACTGTATTTTCTTGCTTTCTCCACATTTGAATGCTTCCAATCACAATACAGATCGCTTAGACTTTAAAACTGTACTGATTAAGTGGTATAAATAAATGAAAATTACTTTTTAAATTTGTTGGAAACGAGCAGAAAAATATGACAAGAAAAAACAGGTCCGCTCGTGCTCATGGCACACTATCCATCCATATTTTCGGGGTTTCATTTATTTCAAAAACAAACTCTAATTTAGTCACAACAGCCGACTGATTTTTTTTTTTCGAAGATGTTGATTGAAATTCCGAAAAAAAGAGAATCGAACAACGATACTTGTAATGTCGGCTATACGGAATATGCTGCCTCCAATCAGAAAAGAATACCATGTACGGCTCTGAACCAAGGAATTGTTTGAAGAAAGGCAAGTTATTTATAAAATTGTGCAAACCTTAAACTTTGAAAGGATTGAAACTCGTGCTCGTTTGTTTTTCTCTATTATTACCTAATATGTGGAAGTCGATTACAATTTTTATTGTAACTCATAGAACAATCGAGATATTAACGACATTTAACTTAACTCGACGGATATGGATGTAATGTCGGTCTGTAAGCAGCATATTGGGTCTTTTTATTGATACAAATTTGTTTTATCAGATTAAAAAGTAAAATCGTAAAACCATTTTTTTAAAGTATAGTCCTCGTTAGTTTTTTTTCACTAGTTCGGTAATGGGGGAGACTCAATCGCGTAGCGATATTTGATGGATTTTTTGTTGGTAACACGAGTGACTTAATATTAACCCAGCAGCACACATATTGCAAATCGGTTAAAATAACTCATATATGACTCAAGAGTGTATGCGGAAGTTTCTTGGTACCTAATAATATTAGAAGGACAAACAAACACAAGGTCATAAATAAATAAGGAAAACAAATAAAGAAAAAATAACACGCTTATACTAGACATTTGGAGAAACATATAAATTGACTGCATATAACAAAGATATTCATAACAGGAACATAAGCTTGCCTTCCTGTGCGTTCATCTTTGCGAGCGAGTCCGCTTCCTTATTGCTGGAGTCCTGGAGTGAATATTAGAAAAAGCTTCATCAGACGAGTCAGGGTTCAATTATTCAAATTTGTTTTCATCTTCAACGGATGCTGCAGACTAAAGCATTTCTGCATACGTCTGTCTGGAGCGTTCAGTGATAGACCGCTTCATTTTATTGGATAGTCCTTTGCACATTGGGCAGTCTTGCTAAGGGTGAGGATTCTCACCACAATAGCTACATTTCTGCACAGTTCGTGTGCAAGTATCCTCAGTGTTGTTTTCACCACATTTTCCATATCGAAATTTGTTGCCGTAATGATTGGCCGAGTGTTCTAGCCTTTCTCAATTGTTACAATTATATACACTCGGTCTATACAGGTGAATTGAAAAAAAAATGCTCCATTTAAGTATACATAATTTATGAGAACTGAACCTGCGAAGGTCACCCAAAACGTGTCTGAAAGTTGATAAACTTTTGTGTTGAGTATCGTTGATTTCCAATCTCGTATAGTAACAAGTTTACAAGCGACATCAGAGTTCATAAAGCAATCAGCAGCTCGTTTTTAGGCTTGTTCGCAACAAAATCTGGACACTCCTAAATACGTATATCTCTGGAAATACTTCATCAACCCGTGAAATATTTTGCAGACTGATGAACGTATTTCTGTTCATTGTGTAAAATCAATTTTTGGTGATACTAAAAGCTTTTAGATCGAAGATGGCGTCAAAAGAAGAGCAAGTGCGAAAAGCAATTGTGTGCGGTCGCAATGAAAATTCGGATCTGTCAGTAAGAAAATTTGCAAAGATGCTTGGTTTTCCCCAAGCAGTGTTCAAAATGTTCTTGAATCATTTGATACACGTTTGACAACAGACAGGAAGACAGGGAGCGGAACAAAAACGGATCGCAGGAACCACCAGAAGGACACGAAGCTGAAGCAAACATTGCAGATGAGACCAGATCTTTCGGTACGTACTGTGACTAGAAAAATGAAAATTTCCCCAACCTTCGGGCTTACTTTCAAGCACCGGCAAGGTATGAAGTCGTTCAAGGTTTAAACTGAACCGAACCGTAATGATAAACAAAATGTGACGGCTAAAACCCAGGATTGCAAGTTGTGTCGCAAATATTTGATGAAGTTTTCCTGCGTGATACTGGACGATGAAACTTTTGCAGCAAGCAGGCCGAGCAAGCCAAAGCTTCATCACTACCGGAAAGGTAAACAAGGAAATATACCGTGAAGAATGCCTAAAGAAGCGATTGTTACCAATCCTACGCAGCCATGGCGCTCCCTCGCTATTCTGGCCTGATATGACATCTTGTCACTATGCCAAAGATGTTTTGGAATGGTATAGAGAGAATGAGGTCCATGTTGTACACAGATAAAAAGAAACATTGAATTTTCGGCGTTATCTTGTGCACATAAAGGGAATGCTAGATTTGGCAGAAAATAATGGGATATTTTATGTAAATTTAAGCCAGATTACGCCTGTTGTATGAAAGATTGCAAACATTGCTGTATGGCTTAGCAAAGACTACAACCAATTGCGTCGTTTACGCCTTTTTTGACTTGGAATTAAACGAAGGAAATTTTTACGCGCTTCATAAAATTAATTATTTTTTTCCGTGTACCGAAAGATGGGAATCCACATGACTGCCCAGAGTTGCGACCTATCGAGCGGTATTGCGTTCTCGTGAAGAGAGAACTCTCTCAATATAAACAACAAGTTACAACTATAGAAAAAAATCGAAAATCTCTAATAAGATTTAAAATGACTAATAATACACAATTAAATGAATAACAAAAATGCATCTTCGATTGAACTATAACAACAAATTTGTTTCATTCAAAATTTAATCTGTCCAGATTTTGTCGCGAACAAGTCTTATGTGCTTGATAGCCAAGCTTGCATTGGAGACAACGCCATCTATCTAATATTCAATATTGAAAACTTCGTGGCCAGCAATCTTATATTATTTCATAATTCAACGCTTCTGCAGGCAGTCTATAAATTTTTTTTTATGTATTTGGACACCATGTAATTGTGTTGGAAATACTATGCAGAAGAAAAACAAACTTATAACTAGTGGCATCAATAACAGTCTATTTTACTATATTCATATAGTATTTGCTCGTTTTTGAAGTACATTGATTGCTGAACAATATCTATGCACTGGACTTGAAGAACAATTCAATTATATGTACATACCGCCGGCCGTCAATAACCTTGTCCGTTCGGTCGAACAGCAGTCCGTTTGTCTGTTGTTGTGATGTAGCTGATTTGAGATCGATGATTTATTGCGATGATGTTAAACTGTGATTTGTACATAGAACAAATATCTCATATATTGTATGAAACATTCATAATGCTAACTTTTTATCTGGTGAAATGCTTTAATTACACCTTTTTGTAAAATGCACGAAATGAATTTCGTGAACTCCAGCCAATCGCTGTTTCTCATTTATACCGTACTCATGCATGATAGAGTTGCTGCTGGTATCCCAAAATAAAAATTAGAGCGCTGTCGAGCGCTATAACTTCATGCTCATTCATCAAGCTTGTTCTCACGAGTCAGTATGACCTAGTGAGATCAATCATGGATTCAGAATCAACACTTTAAAAAAAATCAAGTTCGAATCTCATGTCAGAAACATTAAAAAGACAACTCCACGTGGTTGCTTTTTTTTGTCAATTACGTTTCGTGTCGATAAAGTTGATCTGTCAGTCCTTCGTGTAACCACCAGATGATTCTTTTTAATTTGTGACTAAATATTCGTAGCTCTTTGTATTGTTTACGTACGATGTGCGAATATTCTTTCTGTGTCAACAAAAGCTTCGTGCTTTTGACAGTTGCGTGTGTGCCATTAATTACGAATGTATCTTCACAATAAGTACAAATCAGTTTCGTTGCAGAAAACAACGAATAGATTTGCTAGTTCTACCTCCGATTTCGTCATATAAACTAACATTAATTTTCAGTGTATGGTAAGTTTCCGTTTGGGATCGAACACTGCCTTACTTCGCACTCCGTATTACTGCTCGGTCAGAGAAACCACGTGGAGAGGGAAAGCAATTCTAGCAACTAGTAGCGTAAATAGACACGGCACAACTGTGCGGCTCTGCGCTCGATACGTAATAAATTGTTATCATTTCTTCGAGCATTTTATGCTTTCCCAAGTAACATTTTTAATTAGATAAACGCTTCATTGGCAATACGTATACAACTTTAAACTGAGTAATGGTTAAGTAGTGGTTGCACAAGCGCCCAGCCAATATTTTCACAAGCAAATCTGGCGAATCTACCCAGCTTCATGAAAACGAAAAAAATGTCAAGCAGAATATGTAATCGGTTTATAGCCTACAAGGCTTTTATCCAAAATTATACAACTTTTTACGTAACTGTTCTTTTGAAACGAATATTCAGCATATTTATTTGTTCATCGCAATTTCTATTTTTAGAACTGTGGCAAACAGCTTTTTATTGGTAGTCTTAACACGTTGATATAAACGCTTAAACATAGTCACTATACAGCAATCGAAAAAATATGTATGTCAAACACTGTTTACAATACTCGTGGACGGTATTACGGCAATGGTGTTGTTTTATCGTAGTAATGCGTAATTAACATTTAACTATATGAACTTTGTATTATAATAGTATATATTTATATATCACTTACCCGTGTACTTACCAGATTCGAACTCTGTACCTTCACCTTAAGAACGGTGACTGTATCCTCAGATCCATATCAGCTGTGAGGAATTCCAGTACCCGTATTCAAAGTGTTCAAAACATATTTTAGTTCTAATAATGTTGAACAACAATAATTGCTGAAGCTCTTTACGAACAGGTTTGTACTGTTTTGAAAATCAAGTTTACTGAGATTCTTATAATCTAAAACATGATCCTATCCAATTTACTTTGTTAGCTGTGCCGCGCTTGGATTCATTTGTTATAATTTTTTTAAACGACTATTTCATTTATAACAGTTGTTATAGATTGCTATATTAATCATTGCTATATTAATCATTGCTATATTAATGGTACAATGATGCATAGAATAACAGTACTCTGCCTATACAAAATATTTTGCACATTGTACAAACAGTTTCTCCCGAGTAAATCCTAACAAATAATGCAAGTGCGTCCGCAGTCGACTAGACTAACAAATAAATGACAATTGTCAACACCGCCGACGGTTGCTACGGTTTTCAACCAAAATTAAGTTGAAAATACTCAACCGTTCATTGCGCGCAAGAGAACGTGATGATTGAGCTTCAACTTAAAATTGAGTTGTTTTGATCATCAAATTAAATTATATACAAGTAAGGTTTGGAAATACCAGTTAACAACAGCTAGATGGGTAGAATTCTACCTACATCAATTTCTTGTATTCACCCAACTGCTAACCTCACTTGACAGAACTCAACGTTGAGTTTTTTTTACTTAATTTTGGGTACTTTTTCTTAGCGTGTACACTTTCGATTGGCATCACTTATCATGCGTGTATAGTCTCGTGGGATTGTGGCTCGGCTCTGGATGCCGAGGTTCATGGTTCGAATCCCGACTGCAACTTTTTTTTTCATGTAGGAAAATATTCATACGATCTGTCATATGAATTTCTTTCTATTAGGAAATCGTATAAAACTAGCAATAATGTCGTCTGGCAAGTTTCCTACAATATTCTAATGAGTTCCTCTCGATTTGTTCGCTCAGTGTACTTATACAACATTTTTATACAGCTATAATCACTAAGCTGTATAGCGGCTAAGGTATTTTTAATATAAAGGCTTCTGAAGAGCTATAACGAAGCCAACAAATAAAACTGTGTAAGAGAACACAGAATGATCATTCAAAGGCTTAACCGACTAATTTCTTAGCTAAATAAACAAGTTGTGTAAACGTACACAAACATTGTTCGCATAAGAACTTTCTTTTCAACGTATGCAACCTAGAGCTAAATGTTGTGTTAAGGCTGTGTTACATTACGCATAAGTACCGTATCGATTTTTAATTCTGCTTATTGCTTATTCAGCTTCACTTGAACCTAGAGGGTTTGAGCCGTTTAGTGAATACTTGTAACCATAGAGATAATAGATAAATTAGTAATCTCCAACTACCCCAACTATCTTCGCAGACACGCCGTATCTTCAGTGCTACAATGTGCAGACTTCTTCAGTGTCTCGTACTAGCAGTCGAGTTATTATAGTACGAGACACTGAAGAAGTCTGCACATTTTAGACGAAATACGCGTATCTGTCGAAGATAAGCAAAGGTAGTTGGAATTAAATGGAGATTACTAATTTTTCTTCTAAATTACAGCTTCACTTGCTTTTATACAATTATAAAACAGCTTATAAGTTCTTAGCTTCGGCTTAGGCAACTAAAAATGTTAGTTGGGTTATTCAAATCAAATATCACAGATCAAATTATAAGAAATTCCCTCAAATCACTAAAATGGTTTTGGTATACGATTAATTGTTATTTGAAAATCATAACATTAGATTTCCTACACAAATATGGTGGCTTTCGATGAGCCGTTTTAATTTTTTTCGATATGGTTTCATTATTATCACCCAAACACCTTTTGAGTATTTTGAGAGACTTGTTCGTGGTGAGATTTAAACTCGTGACCTAGGAGGTATGGATGGAACGAGAGATTTATCTTCCACACCATAAAACGGGAACGTACAACTAAAGGCATGGTCCTCATCATTTGCTTAGGATCAAAATTATGGTGAAACGCCTGTCACCGTTATATGTTGCCATTAGTCGTGCATATAAGAATCCATTTACCTTGTATCGAGAATTTTCATTCTTCTTAGTATAGATCAAAAACATCAAAAGAAGTATTCGTTGGTTTCTATTAATTTGGGAAATTTCATTTATTCTTTTTTGAAATTGTTGAAAAAAAAAACACATTAAATGGACTTAAATGAAAGATAAGGAAAATAATTCAATTGTACACATTGAGGATTCAGGAATTTAGTTCCGGCGTTTCTAGGGTGTAGATCTTATTATGTTTATTCTTATCCCGTTCCTGTTTTATCGCCATAGCTTCCAATTCCTTGATACCTCGTCACTGCTCTCGTTCCTTTTCCTTTAGATCTTCCGCTTCCTGTACTGCTTATTTTCGCTTTTTTACCTATTCTCTTTTACTATTGTTTTTTACTTTTTACTTAATAATGTAATACTTTTACTGTAAGGGAGCAATCCTTCTTCATTCCTTGCCACAAGTAAAGCAAGTTGTCATCTGCAACATTTTCACCCCATATCACGTTGTTTGCAGCCTTATGAAACTCACGGGTCAAGCGATCTTCATTTGACTTCTTCAGGTTCCAAAGTATTAGATCGAATGTATGCAGCATTTGAAGGAACAGCGAGATGGACGGCACCGGAAAGAAGTGATTTAAAGTCGACCGCAACAAGTGATTCAAAGTTCATGGATTAAATCAACTTTTTTTGAATCCATTTCTGATCGCTGTTTCCTTTCCCATAAATGTATCCAATGCTCGCCTAACAGTTGGACAGATTTCTACTTTAGGGATTGGCTGAACTCTACGCCGGCTTTCTTCTTCGAGAATTATATCTTCCCAGTACTTTATTAGTGGTTCGAGAAAGCTAACGTTGAGCTAAGAGGTTGAGTAAGCAGCTTAGATTTCGGGTACAGAGCAATTAGTACTCATTAGAGTCCATATCCATCATCAAACAACAGAACAGGAAACGGGATTCCCTCCTCAGCCGCAGGGAGGAGTGCTCCAACACAGTAGTCCTCAGGAGCACTTCGAGAAATTTCTCTCGGGAACCACCTTTTGTAGGGAAAGAAAATCAAAGAAGGAAGTAGCCTTTCAGCAGCACCTCCCGGAAACAGCAACTTTTTTTTTTTATCTTTATTATATTTTCTATAGCACTGTCACCAAACACGGATTGTACATGCTTAATATTCTTAGGAGCCATGTGTTTTTTGTTTCGCGCAAGCAATTGGAAAGCAGACTCGTCCAAGTTAAAAATCTGATGCGGCAACTGGAACAAGTAGTCCATTCCCTGGTCTGTGAGTTGCTTAAGCACTTTCTGGAACCAGAACATTAGCTGATGCTCCGTTACAGCCGCTCTAGGATGCCTTTTAACAAATAGGAACATTCGTTATTTTCCGGATGTTCCATTTTTGAACGCGGTGGTCTAGAAATTCTCGATGGGACGCAGCTGCGGGACGTTGGGCGGGTTCGCCGACTTGGGTACCACATCGATATTCAGCCGCTCCATCTCCTCCAACGATCGCCAGATCCGGTATTTCTTGATGAACGACGCAACTTCCGGCAGGCAGTTTGCACTTTAAATTTTCCCGTTCACCCGTTCCGGAGCGATAGAAGAGCGGCTTTGATATCCCCTTCTCGCTGATTGTCTACCACAGCAGCACCTTCCTGGGGAACTTGTTGTGTAAAACAAACTGCACGTCGGACCTCACTTCCGTGGGGGAAATAAAATACGAAGTGTCCTGCCAGTCGTTGCCATCCAGGGTGAGAAAGGTCCCATTGTCCATCACCACCGCCACGTCGCGATTCATCGGGAAAATCGAGTTGACCATCTTATTCAGCCGCTGTCGCCGCGACATTGCCTGCAGCTCCGAAACCAGTGGACGCGACTTCCGCTTCCTGACATGTATGTTCATGTTCGCCAGGTACTTTTTCACTGTTTGGCCGGTTGAACAGACCTCCCGGCCAAGCGCACGCAGCGACGTAGCCACTTTTCCCTCGGTCTTCCTGTTCAGCAACCTTTGGAGCTTTTTGTCGCTCAGGATCGTCGGCCGTCCGGAACCGGGCTTTCTTTCGATGCTCTGATTGTTGTCTAATAGTGCCAAGATGTTGTAGATGCCGGAACGGGCGTATTCGGCGTCCACAAAGTGCCGTACGATGTCCGTTTTCGATGCGGCGAACGGAGTTGCTTCACGGAGTTTGACATTCACGTTCGACTGATAGAGCTGTCAAATTTTGTCTGCTGACTCATAGGTTACTATGATTGATGCTGCAAGGGTAGTTTCGGCAGTGCGGGGAAGGTAAACCCATTAAGAATCGTCAATTTTTGTACATTTTGTTTTAATGCAAATGTTAGTCCAGAAGCATGGCCCGAAATTCAAGGATGTTTTTTTGAGGGATTGAATATTTTTTTGCAAGAAAATTATACCGGTAATGGGAAGGAAACATTTTTCAATTGAGAGAAAACGAGAAAAATGGACCACTTCATGTGATCTGTTCAAAACAAAAGTACACCATTTGATTCCTTGGACTGTTTTAGTTCGGATTGAGTGTTTATTTTACAGGAAAATTTTAACGGTAGCTTGAAGTGACAATGGGGAAAAGGAGTGATATGGGCCTTTATCATGATTTGTTCAAAACGGGAATAGCATCATTCGATTTTCCAGTTGTTTATTCCCATTAGAATTGGAACTTCAAGCTACCTTCATCCAGCGGCTAAAAATAAGTGCTGTTTCGGATGCCTTTTTGTCAACTGAAGCGTTGGCGCAATCAAAATGAGGAATATTAACGTTCCCTCTCAAACACTCTCAAGTGGATGTTAAAGATTAGTTTGACTCATACCAAATCGACAGGAGCAATCATCATCAAGCCCATAAACATAGAGCAGGAAGTTATTTCCCGAAACGACAAAACTTCAGCCACCCAGTTCCAAAAGTGTGAAATTCTTCCAGGAGCTGTTTTCAACCCGTCGGCATCGTTTGTTGTTCGGCTCACCTCGGAGGCGACCTCTTCTCGGAGGCCAACATTCATGTGTTATGTTTGTGCTTATTACAACATGACTCTATTTTCCGATCCGCCAGGGTTAGACTGTGTGGTGGAGAGAAAGAGAGGGAACACATTAAAACCAAACTTGGCTACGTCCGAATCGGAATGGTCTGTTTTCCATCAGGACTCATAAAGCTGACCCAGGCCGGCTGGCGGCGGTCGTGAGCAAACTCGCGCACTTTACTTTCTTGTTCTACTTTCGTTCTGTGAATGTGGATTCCGACATTTGTTTGGCTAAGCAGCATAGTTTTGTTGTTTTGTGTACACTACTGTTGGTCGTATATCTAGCCTACCTACATGCACGGATGGAGAGATGGGCTGTATGCTTTCTGCATCCGCGCGCAACGACGGCGACGGCGACGGCGGTAAAGGCCTTAACTCAAATACTCTGCGCACCACCGTGGATTTGTGACGCGCATTCGTCTTCTCGGCGGAGGGCTTTGGGCTCTTCGGCACGGTTTGTTTGATCCTGCCACCGTCGTGATATGTGTGGTGGCGTGTTGTGTAATGGACTCTGGGATCGAAGTGCACTTCGAGATGGGATTAAGCGTAGGTGCAGGAACCTGGGCGGGGAAGGATGAAAATCGAGTGGTGTAATTATGTTTGTTGTTTAATTACAGAGCAGACCGATGTGCGGCGTTAGCAATCAAACTAAGACAATGCTGGCTCTCGAAGCAGCTGATGATGGTTCGATGCAGTTGAAATGTTTTTTTAAGTGATGTCGGCATGAGAATCAGGATATGTCCCGTTCGATAGTAATCTCATGGAAGAGAGAAGGTGTAAGTCAAGTGTGCTTTGTGGGTGCACCAAGATCGGAGGATCGGGGGTAAAAAAAACAACAACTAAGGAATCAGGAGGAAGAAGAAAACCGTTGATTCCGAAAGGCTGATCATGTCAATGTGCACAGTGGTAAGAGATTATTTGAAGAAAGGTAATAAATTCAAGTTTGTATTATATCTGGTTCTCTCCCACCGCGCGTGGAGTGGTTTCAAGACAGATGCGATGCAGAGAAGCATGGGGATGTCGCAGCGCGAGGCTGCAGCGTCTTTGTCCGCGTACCTACAGGCGACTCTCTTACACTTCGCCACATATGCAAGATCGTTGTTGTGATAAGTTTTATACTTTTTACATATCTTTGGAAAATGTGTAGTGGTTTCTCTGTTCTCATGGTACGATTGCTCGTGGAAGATAGGATGAAGGGATTGAGTATGTGGGAACGGAGTCACCAGAGGTGACTACCGGGCGCGAGGAACTGCAGCACGAGGAGACAAAAAGTTTGTCCAACCGAAGTGGGACCAAAGTGTGTGCAATGTGCAACTAAGTTGGCGAGAGTCTCTGGTTTGGCAACGCGCACCGCGAGCGCAGGGAAACGAGTGAAGGGACACATAGGCACTCGGTGAGTGGTGGAAGAAGTCTTGTGTGTATTTATACACCTCTCAGCATGCCATGCCATCTAGCTGTATGGTGACTTCGCTTCGAGTGATCAACTGATTGAACCACCATATCATCATCTTCTTGCCTTCATCAAGGTAGCCATGTAGCAGTGGGATGGATTGCAAGTGCAGTAGGAGAAGCTGCGAGGTGGGAAATCAAAGAGTAACCCTATCCAGAAACGGTGTCCATAAATGGATCAATTTTGACACAAAAAAAGAAACCATTTTAATCGAATACAACAAGTTAGGATTTGAATGCTTTCCCACCATAATTAAAACCATAACATTCAAAACGCTCGAGGAAATCAATTTCGATAATTCACGATGCTATTGTTAAGTCCATTTCAATTCGGGTTCATTTTTTGCGCTTCGCCTTTCAAGTTATTTTTTTTTATTGCGAGTTATTTTCGTCCCCCCATGACAATCTTTTTCTTCACTCTCCCTTCCTCGCTTCCTGATTTCTATATTTTGTTAATAAATCGACTGCTGCACTCTCCGGCAAACATGTTCGTGCGAACCAGAAAGTGAGTACACACAAGGCGAGTTCCGCGTAATCGGATCTGATACCACCTGAAATTCAATTTGTGAACCGCGATTATCATCATGAAAGAGCTAATAAAGGCGATTACTTATTGACTGTTGAATGGATATCGGCTTTTAAAGACATCACTCAGCCGTCGCATTGGTCGTCCATCGGAGCAGGCGAGGAACGAAAAATGGTCTGTGTGGAATTTTCATGCCTACTTTGATGAACTGTAAATGTCTCGTTCGGCGTGGAATGTATTGCATTCGGCCGAATGCTGCTACTAGATCGCTCCAAGGCAATACGATAAGAAAAGGCCCTGTAGGCAGCCTCCAACACCTATGTGTAAGGCTATAGACCCTGGATGGGGAGCAACATAATGATAATGATAGCAAGGAAACAACTAAAATGTTGCATTCTGACAGAATGGTAGTCCCGAGGTACTTCAAAGTCAGAGCAATTTTATAATAATGATATGGGTTCATTTATTATAATATTCTGTATGTGTTGTTTGGAGTTCAATATTTTTTAATACATACCTGTATTTCTGCTGACTGGTAAACCTGTTTTTCACCTAAACATACATTCCTTCAAAGATCGAATTCGTTGTGTGCACAGAGAGAATGGAGAAGAGAGCAAGAAGTGGTGTTCACACTGGCATAGCCTGGCATGTTGCAAACCGAATCTGAAGAGATCTTGCCCTGTAATTGTGTTGGTAGAGTTGAAGTTTTTCTCGTAAGAAGACTTTGCCACAAGATGCACTGGAGCTGTGTTGGTGATACATGAATTAACTCCGTTTAGTGCCCAGCAAGTTGGGACAGTGTACCGGATCATAGGAGATGACGTAGTTTTTTGTAGTTAGCTGATATTAAACCACTGGTGTGGCTGGACATGAGTGATGAAGGTGGCATGCAAGATAATAACCATGAATTCTCTTCCTCCTCCTCGTTTGAATTGCAAGTCTTGAGAAAATTTCTTAAAAGAACGATTCAGATTTAGCTGGATTCTAAATTAGTTTTCAAACGGAATTGGAGTATAATGAATTTATGTAGTCCTTTTTTTTAGGTATTTTTCGCAATGTACAAGGTTGTTTGAATTTGGCTATATTGCAAGCTCCAAAAAAAGCTAAATTCTTTGAGAAGGTTATATCCAACACAAATCTCTAATATTTGGATGAAACATTGGGTTTGTTTTCGACTTAAATAATCATTTCCACTAACGTTCTTAGCAACAGTAGAAAACGGAGCAAAAAATATGTGTGTAGCTCGTTTACTCAACAGTTTCACAACTGTCATGCAACCTCACAGTTACATGAAACATAAGTAATCAGTTTATTGTTTGTATTACAAATTTTTCGACAACGTTATTAAACGGAGAATAAACTTTCCTGTTTGTGACAGTGACTTGTTTGTTGACATACATGCTTGTTTGTTGACATCCAGACTAAAAAACTATTTATTTTTAAAATCCGTTTTGTGGTTTTAAACCAACGACTTAGTATTGAAACATACAGGCAGCTTGGTTGTTTTAAACAAATAATTTTGTTGTTTCCACCTTGAAAGGGGTTTATTTTTATCAAAAAACCCGTTGCATTGTTTCAGCAGAACAAATTAAAATTTTAGATTGTTTCACCAAAGCGGCGGTTAGACCAAACTAATATTTTGTTTGGAGAAAAATTACTAAAAATGTAATTTGAAATAATCATTTTCTTTTGGAGGGCTTGGAAACTTAACTGATTTGTTTCCGAAACAATTACTCAAAATTTTAGTTTGTTTTAACAACCATAGTAGTTTAATCAAACTAATATGATGTTTGTGCCCTATTCAACGTGAAATTCCTGTTGAATGAAATTAGAATATGTTTGCGTTTACCAATCATTTTTCTCAGTGTATAGCCACTTAGATTCGTTTTAGATGCATTTTACAGCCTCTACTCCGTTCAACAACAGCACCTGTTTTGTTGGTTTGAATCGGCTCTCGTATTCTATTTTTATAATAGATGTTTATGAATGCTGCTTTGATACATTACAAACACTTGGGAGTAGTTCTAACAGGAATCATGATTAGTGAAAAACTAGGAAAACATTAACTTACTATTCAATTTGCAAACCATCATAAGTAGCTATTTTAGATTCCACTGTAAAAAAGCTTATCTTTTGACAGATAGGCCTATTTCATCTGTGACTTACAGACTTCTTTAGTGTCGTATGCTCAACTTTAAGAGATCATCGCAGTAGGTTCAGTATTTATACTATAGTATAGTGTTTTTGTGTTTGTTTATGATATGTTCTACCTGTGAGATGTCAAGAGGGTCACTTATAATTTACACCGTGTCCAATATGTTCTCATACAAAATAAAACTCTATTTATTTCAAATCGATTATCCAGATTTTATTGATAACTTTACCCATTATATTGCAATATAATACTGATCAACTACAGCATATGTTTTGGAATAACACCGCCTTTAACCTTCTTCACCAGCTCCAGACGTTTTTCGAAACCGTTTCTGGCAGCACGCACGACTTCCATCGGCATTTCGTCCCAAATTCGTTTGATTACGGTTTTGAATTGGTTCATAATAGACGCCCTGTGGTCATTTACCTTCACTAGCATGTATGACCATACGAATTCATTCTTGTCCAAAAAGTCGGTTAAATTTTCTCGGCACCAGCCCTGAGCGAGATTTGCAGTATACGATGGCGCTCCGTCCTTCATAAACACATAGTAATCATCTCCAAACACCTCTTGTACATATGGCTTGACAACTTTCTCCAAAACTTCCGTTTTATAATATACGGCATTCACTTTAACGCCTTTTTCGATGAAAACCAGTGGTAATATGCCTCGCTTGCAAATACCTCCCCAAGCCACCACTGACGCAGCACTTTGGAACCGTGGAATATTCCTGTTACTCTCTGGAACAGTTCTCGAACAGAGAGTCCACATTCTGTCGATCTGGACATTGTAGAATTGTTGCAAGACGAATAACTTTTCGTCGGAAAAGATAACTTCTTCCCCACCGTGCCGCGACAAAAGCAGACTTGCTTTTTCGAGTCGTTTGTGCTTGGTAGGTTCCAAAACTCCGTGAACCTTACGTTTCCTAAAAGCTTGGAATCCGAGGTCATTTTGCAGTATATTGTGCATTGACGATCTCGAAAAATTCAGATTTGCGGCCATTTTACGTACAGAGCGCTGTGATTTTCGTCTAATCCGTTCCCTGACCACTTTAACAACTCGTGCAGTCAGCACCGTACGAGTACGACCGGATCTCTTCCTGTCATCCAACGAGCAGGTGTCACGGTCTTCGGATGCTTCGATACACAAAATCTCGCTTTACTCCGAGGTTTTTCAAATTTCTGTAAACTTTTTTATCACCACAGCACGAAACTCCTTCATCGCTGGTAAAAGATAAACACCCAATGAAAACCATCGGACATAGCCTAAAAGCGTTTGTATAAACATAGTGCAAAACTACACCAACACATACGTGAAGCATGTTGAATAGTTGCATGACACCGATGCAAGGAAAAAGTGTATGAGAATATATTGGACACGGTGTAAGTAACTTTTGCGTATGAGAAGCGTTTGGCTTAATGAAATGTTTGGATTGCCGGGCATTGGAGGTACTATTCCAGTTAGCCTGTACTTTTGCCTTTTCCCAGTTCTTCAGTTCCATTTATAAGACGCAAGAAGATAATCCAACAAATGGTTCGGGCCCTTTGAATTGCATGGATGACCCTATTTTTGCCAACTGATCAGCTTTTTCGTTTCCTTCAATTCCGCAATGACCAGGTACTCAATAGAGGTTAACCATGTTGCGACAATTGTGCGCATTCCCACACCAGTTTAGATGTGAATGTTTTCGACTTAAAAGAAATCAGAGCTGCTTGGCTATCCGAACAAATACATATGTTTGCATTTTTATAATTTCTTTTCATACAGATCTATGCACATTCCAGTATGGCATATATTTCCGCCTGAAACACTGTGGGTTATTTTCGCATTGCCACATAGAAGTTTATCCCAGGACCTGTTATACCAGCCCTTACCAAACTATTTTGCTTATTTAGCAAATTAGTTTGGTAGGGGCTGTATTACTGGTCCTGGGATAAACTTCATGTGGCAATCCATCTGTATAGAAGACTGTTGAGCCCGGACGAAAACCCGGTTCTCTTTTATCTCAATCAGCACGAGTAGCTGCATGGACTGTGAATTTATGATTGAAGTAGTTTCTCCTAAGCATACAATCTTCACTTATCAATATAAAAGGATTTATCGAAAACTCTTTTAGGTTATTCAAGTGTCCAATAAGATCTCCATCGAAGAAATTTATGAACCGTTTGAGCCTTAGAGCATTTTTTTCCGCATCCTGTAGTATAAATTGATCTAAAGGACGAATGTTGAGTAGAGCATCTAGTGCTTTTGAAGGAGTACTATGCATTACCCCAGTTATAGAGATATATAAGCAAGCCTTTGCAGCTTGTTCAGTTTCTCTTGAGCTTTTATCTGTTTAGTCTTCGGCCACCAGATACAGGTCCAAAAGTCATTGGTTGCCTTTCCTATTTGTTGGCTGTTCCAGCAAAGATGCTTTTCTTGATTGCTTAAATATTTGACCTCTGAAGATAAAGACAGTTTAACGCCTCCTAGTTTAAGATCAGTGAAGGAGATTTTACGTTTTTTAGTAAAAGGTACAATTGTCGTTTTTTTTGGATTGATATTTAATCCCTCGGTTTTAGACTACAATAGTGTGTATGATAATGCTATGTGCATTCTCTCAAACATGATAGTATCGTCTTTACCACGGACTATAAAGACAATGTCGTCCCCAAAACCAATTATTTCAAAACTTTTGAACTTTAGTTTTATAAGCTGATCATCAACAACAAGAGACGATAGGAGGGGAGACAAGGCGCGCCCTTGTTGGATACGAATGGACTGTATCTTTTGGGTTGGCTTGTGGGTGCCCGCTTCCCCAGCGGGATTAGGCCGTAGATGGCCTACGCTGGTGGTTGTCTTCTCGGGGAGACAGGTCGGTTGACAGGTGCTGCGGAGTGTCGTGCTCCTTCCGAATAGTGACACATGGCCGTTAGCGAACGGGAAATCAAATTTTTGGTAGACAATGTTTAGCTCTTCTTGATGGCTCTGGAAAAATGCCGATTTTGTGGCAGGCAGCATGCAAATTTTATTTCATTTTTACACGAAGCAGCTACTTGCATGAAATTGTTCTAACGAAGAAGAGTTCTTGCATACAATATTATCCGCAATGTATGCAATGTCCCAAACCCAAAACATTACACGATGTGTAATGCAGTATTTGTGTTTTGTGTTGCTTCAATTATGTGCATGATATTGAACACAAATTCACACTACTTTTTCGAGTTCTGTGGTCTCCCGCCGTTTTGGTGGGACTGCTGCTAGCGGGGTTGGTATGTTTCCTTTTCTTCGGGCTGCTTTTTTCGGGTGGTGTTGGCTTAATGGCTTGCGTGAGAATGATTTCTCCCGGACTTTATGGTACGTAAAATTTCGACGTGTTATTCCATCGCAGTAATTTTCTGTGATGAGTCTTATAGTTACTATACTGGTTTTAATGAAATAAAAATGAAATGAAAAAATTATGTTATCGAACAAGGTGGTCTTTGATAACGTATTGTAACTAATCCTCTTTATTTATTTTTACCCCGTCTTAGTCTATGAACAACAGGGGTAATTTGCCTTTTGATGATATACCCCAGGAAACCATCACCGCAGACGTTCATTGGTATCGTTCAATCCGTCGTTTATCAGTTGGTGTTTCACGAAGACTTGCTCATATACACGATCATTTTGTTTGTTCAGAGATACTTCCAAACAAATTTTTCATTATAAATCATTGTGGTATGACCAGCGTGCGTCTTAAGCAGCACCCGCGATCTAGCAAATCTGTTGGCAATAGTCTTGCGTGTCAATTCGTAAATCCTCTACTTTTTAAAAGTCCCATATCCAAGATCCCGTTTCTACATATTTTGTATGGATGCACAGTGGTTCCAACTTAGAAGAGACACGGTCAAAAATAGTATTTTTGAGAGTTTCTTTATGAAACCATGTATCTTTCATGAACTTTGGGACGCTGAGTTCAAATTTCATGTCAAAAGACCGATTGATCCTCCTTGCAGTCCATAACTGAACTTTTTATCCTTCCTACAAAGAAAAGTATTCATATCGCACGAGTTTTTAAACAACCACTAGATCGAACCAGACGAAACAACCATCAAACGGGGTCCGAAAGAAAGTTCTTGAATATTTTTGGAATCGGTCAACTGGTTCTGCAAATATCGCCGGGAAATGTTCTGGTGAATATGGATCATGTGTGTATAATCAGCCAGAATTGTTTTAAACCCATCATTCATCACCTCAAATCACATGAAAATTTGATAACCAGATCAATGTCAGTCAACATAAGTAACTCATCACCACATTGTTCACATTCTGACATGTTCCGGGTGGGTGATCAGTTTCTGAATTGGACCTTAACCTGTCATGCGACACCTCGAATCACATGAGAATTGAAAATTAATTTCTTTGCTTGTCTTATTTAGTATCCAAATCCAAATTGGCCACCACTGACGACATTTTTCTAGTTTTAGATGAGGTGCACGCAGCCGCCGAGATTTTTTTTACACAGGTATAAATTAGGTACATCTGCTTAATCTACTTTACTTAAACGACACTTATATTTAACACTGTAGTTTTAAACAATGTATTTGATATAAGACACTTAAACGATCAACATCAAACCTGGGCGCAGATATGCGCAGCGGGACCTTACTACAACTTGAAGTCAATAAATTTTGACAAGTTTTAATGAAGGTTTGGACCGAGGGGAAAAGTTGTTTTTACTTATGCCGAAAAATTCCAATTATTCTCTCTTATATTGTCAAAAGACACAATTTTGAGTGCATTTCTACTGAACAAAATTTTAAATATCAACACTGTAGTTGACATAAAATTTCAAAACTAAATTTATTGAAATCAAATATCTATAAATATATACATAGAAAAAAGTTTAACTGACGAATAAATGAATGCTATATATCTATATATATATAAAAATGGATTTCTGTCTGTCTGTCTGAACCTAATAGGCTCGAAAACTACAGAACCGATCAGCGTGAAATTTTGTATGGAAAAGGTTTTGGGGCCGGGGAAGGTTCTTATGATGGTTTGAGACCCCTTCCTTCTCTGGAAAGGGGGGCTCCCATACAAATGAAGCACAAATTTCTGCATAACTCGAGAACTGATCAAGCAAAGGAACCCAAATATAGCATGCGGAAGTTTTTGGAGGAAATAAATGTTTATATGGTAGTCAGAGACCCCTCCCCTCTCTAAAAAGGGAGGCTCCCATACAAATGAAACAGAATTTTCTGCATATCTCAAGAACTAATCAAGCAAATGGAACCAAATTTTGCATGTGGGGTTTTGTGGAGACAATTTTTTTTCTATGGTGGTTTGAGACCCCTCCCTCTCCTAGAAGGGTACTGTCATACAAATGAAACTAAAATGTCTCCATAACTCTAGATCTAATAAAGCAAATGGAACCAAATTTGGCATGCGGGGATTTTAAAGGCAATGATTGTTTCTACGATAGTATGAGACCCCTCCTCTCTCTCTGGGAGGGGGGGGGGGGTGTCATATAAATGAAACAAAAGTTTCTATATATCTCGAGAACTAATCAAATGGAACCAAATTTGGCATGTAGAGATTTTTGAAGGCAAGAAATATTTCTAAGGTGACTCTTCACCCCTCCGCCGTAAGAGGGGGGCTCTCATACAAATGAAACACACATTTGTGCATAACTCGAGAACTAATCAAGCATATGGAACCAAATTTGACATCTGAAGGTTTTTGGAGGAGCGAAATGTATCTATAGAGGTTTGAGACTCCTCTGCCATCTGGAATAGGCCAAAGGGGGGGCTTCCATACAAATGAAACACAAATTTCTGAATAACTCGAGAACTTATGAAGTTAATGGAACCAAACTTGGCGTATGGAGTTTTTCGAAGGCAAGAAATGTTTCTATTGTGGTTTGAGACTCCTCCGCTCACTGAAAGAGGGGTCTCTAATATATATGAAACACGAATTTTTGCATAACTCAAGAACAAATCAAGCAAATGGAACCAAATTTGGCAAATGGAGGTTATTGAAGGAAACAAATGTTTCTAAGGTGGTTTGAGACCCCTCCGCCTTCTGAAAGGAGAGACTTCCATAAAAATGAAACATAATTTTTAGCATAACTCGAGAGCCAATGAAGCAAATGAAACCAAATTTGGCATGTTGAGGTTTTTGAAGGCAAGATATGTTTCTATGGTTTCTTGAGACCCCACCACCCTCTGGAAAGGGGGGCTCCCATACAAATGAAACACAAATTTCAACCAAACATGAGAACTATCCCTACTGCCATGGAAATTTATATGCAGGGGTTTATGGTTTGGAAAAGTATCCTATGATAGTTCAAGACCCCTCCCGCCTATAGAAAAGGGGGCTCCCATGCAAATGAAAAACAAATTTCTGCATAACTCGAGAACTTATCATGCAAATGGAATCAAATTTGGTATAGGCGAGTTTTTGAAGGCAAGAAATGTTTTTATTGTAGTTTGAAGCCCCTACTCTCTCTGAAAAGCGGGGGTCCCCATACAAATGAAACACAAATTTCAAACAAACATGAGAACTATGCCTACTGCTATGCAAATTTGTATGCAGTATGTCCGGATTTTTTATGCTGGGATTTTTGGAGTCGGTGAAGGTCCTTATGATGATTCGAGACTCCTCCCTCATCTGGAAGGGGGTGCTCCCACACCAATGAAACACAAATTGCCACATCACTCGAAAACTAATCAAGCAAATGGAACCAACTTTGGCATATGGGGAGTTTTAGACAAGATTTTTTTCTAAGGTGGTTTGAGACCTCATCTCTCTGGTGGGAGGGGGGGGGGGTGGCCTCTCAAACAAACGAAACAGAAATTGGAACCAAACATGAGAATTATCCATGCAACTTAAACTCAAAATGTGTATTTCTAGGGTAAGAAGCATGTACTGATAGAAGTTTGACCCCTGCTTAGCCAAGAATGGGGGATGCTTGAGTTACTCTCAGTGCTACATTATGCACAAGAAGTTGATCAAAGGTTATGCAAGGGAAAATTACATTCAAACTGACAGAATACGGCTTCGTTTGATGATACATTTTTTTGTCAATGAAATGCTTCTACGCAGAAAGAAAGACCTATAGAAACTACCGATCCAAAAGTTTAATTAAAAACATAAATCTTTGTTTTTTTTTCAGAAATTACATTAGTAAACGAAAATATTTTAACCAGATGCATTCACAAAAACAACATAAATGAGCAGGTTCTATTAAATTTTCATTCATTTTGTTGCATGCGTAGCAAGGCTCGCACCGGGTTCAGCTAGTCACTAATAAAAAGCTGAGTTTTGGATACCAATTATTCTCACATATAAGACCCTAATGCGAAAAATTTCGATTAAAATTGTCAAAATCAAGTGTTGAACATTGAAATATACATCTTGAACAAAGTAATGCCGAGATACAAACACGTATTCCTCGAAGTCGATTTTTTGTATTAATGGGGGAACCACTGTTGGATGTGTGGCTCATTTTCATTTCATACGCTAATTTTCTCGCCGACCGAACCGGATTCTTTCGAATTATTCATTCCTTCACTGCTTTGACCGGGTTTCCGAGGGGTCAGAGAAACAACAGTGCCAGTATCCTTGAAATGTTTTATGGTGCAGTACACAAACAGTTTGCTCAACTTCAAGATCCGATTTTTTCTCTACATGAATTCATTTGCTGTTTACGTAAATTAAAGAACACAAGTTCTGTTTGTTGTTAACGAATGAAATAACAAGTCAATGTTTAATACCTTGAATAAGTAACCTGCCTAGCTTCTTCAACACGATAATGTGATTCATCAGCCTCGAGCTACCAACGAGTAATTGGCACCCCACTTTACTAAAATCGAAAAATAAAACATTGTTACAATTATCGGCTCCGTAAAATGTTGCACACGCCTGAGCCTAACAAATTCACCGATAATCAAGTATAAGTTGTACCGAGGGAATCACAAATGAGTGTACGACTTTCATGTTGCCACCGCATTTATACACGGTGCCCAAAAACAAAACTTAGAATAATCACTGAAAAAACTCTGCCAGAGATATACATTTGGTCAAAAATGCATGTAATTTAACATTTACACATGGTAATTTCGACTTGATAAAAAAAAAACTTCTTGAATTGGTGTTATTTCATGTTATGCTGTATATTGAGATATTGTTTATTTCGGGAAAGTTTTTCTTGTGACCATATTAAAGAATGCTGCCCATTCACAATTCAGAATTATTTCCCAGCATGACACTAACCAGTGTGCATGGTATCATTTCATTTCCCTTTAGAAAGTGCGCATCCTCACCCCTCAATCCCCTAAGATCAAGCTACTCAGCGAGTAGCATTGTCTCAAAAAGCATTTCCATCTTTTTAAGTCGATATTGCGGTAAACACATCAGTGGCAATCGGAATAGCTGGGCTGGGACCGAACCAGTCAAATCTTCAACCACCGCACCAACACATACCCTGACACGGGCAGTGAGTGGCACACGGTGGCACGAAAATCCAGCACTCGAGCGATTGAACTTTTCGCAGAAGGAATAAAAAACCGTACACCGCTCGGACCGTCGACCGTCCGTCCATTCGTGTACAGAAACCTATACTTAAGACACCAACACATCGACACGGATGGGGCAGAGATGCCACGGAATGAGGCAAAAACAGCCTGGAGATCGCGTACGCGAGAGCATTGAAGTCGCAAGTAATGACCGCTTTTCGGATAGCTGCTCCGGCCAACGGGAACTGGCTGTAGGAGTGCCCGAGAGTCGGAGGTCTTGGCAGCGAGGGGAGAGGTCCATTTACTACTACTTTGATCCGTGAGCCACCAGGTTGATCGCGATCCAGCAGGAGTCAGTCAGAGCATCGACAACATCAGGGTACGTTCGAAGGCATACGCCTGGTCGCTCCGACTCCACGGACGATGATGCTGTGCACCATAAAAGACCAGCCCGGCTGTAGCGGATGGTGCGAGACGTTCGAGAGATGTACCACTACAGGTTCAGGTGGGCGCGCACTACTACAAGAACTTGCGAAGGCGAAACATTTATCGACTTGTTGTTATTTTTCGAACGACACAAAGCTTCGGATGAGGATCTGCTGTTTGCAAGCTGAACCGAAGGCACCAGAGAAACGAGTAGTGCAAGTTGCGGCATGTGAGCTGAAATGAGAAATGATGATCCAACGGGGAACTGGCGGGGTGGGGTGGGGGACAGTGCACTGAAGGAGGAGTGCTTCGGAGATGAGGATCGAAAAAGTGGATGGAAAGCACACGGTAGAAAATTGCTTTAATAACAAGTTGATTCGAAGCTTTTCCTTTGGCTTGTCTTGTACGGGTATTCGGTTTTGTGATGGGTGGACGTTACGTTTCTTAAATGGACGACGCGATTGCGCGATAATTTTTTCATAATAATTGTGACTAGTTTGATCAAAAATTCCAGAAGAAAGTGGTGTAGAGAGCAATCTAGTAGTTTTAATTATATATTTAATTTATAATGTTTTCTTATCATATATTGAAGTCATTTACCAAGAGTGTGTTTAAATGCCATTTTAGGTGGTTTTGAGATGAAAATTTATCTAATATAGTTCTCTGAGGGGCTAAACGGTGCATAGAAGAGCCAAATGAAAAGTAAACAGTGAAATGGTTTGCATTCTTGCATGCACAATTCAGCAATGTTTGCAAACTTCCATACAACAGACTAGATTCAGGTGTTAACGGGCTTAAATTTACAATAAATATCCCATTATTTTCTGCCAAATCTAGTATTCCCTTAATGTGCATTAGATAAAGCAGAAAATTTAATGTTTCTTTCTATCTGTGTGGTTTTCAAAAAATTGCTCTATGGGTTATACTAAAGTTTTCAAATGAGAGGTTTCTATGCTAATAACATTTTGAAATTAGCCCTTACTGCCGTGATCCACAAATCAGTCCCATAAGCATTTTGTTTTACTTTGGGTAACTTCAGTTTTTGATTTGGAATTTGTAATGGTAACGTTAAGCTATGCCAGCGAATAGTATGATTTATTAAGTGAAATTTAGAGGGAACACCAAGTCTTATTGTCCCTTCACGCAAAGTTGGCGAATAAGAATCACACACGGAAACAAACCCGCTCCCAAAAATGGTGAATACGACTCATGGTATCATGAGCCTAGTTTTTTTTTACTTTATGAAAATACACCATGACTTGGACTCATGATATCATAATTCATACTAGAGTGACGCACCCGAAGCGTTAAGAATAATCTGCTGAAAGGGAACCCTGAACCAGACTATCTTGAGACAATGCTCCCCAAATCATAATTTGAATTCTGAAATTCATGACCATGGCTCATGATAGTGGATGCGCATAGTTTATGATTCCAGTTTTTTTTTTGTTAAACCATAAATCCAAGTCATGAATAATGTAAGCGGGTGCGCAAAATTGAAATAAAATATGAGACGAACGATTAGTAATTTATAATGTTGCTCATGAAACTAATGTTGGACATGAAGTTTATTTTAATCAGAGATAAATTTATTTATATTTCAATTTTAATTTCATTTCAAAATGTTTTAATTATCGACAGATTGTAGTTAATGCCGTGTACTCTTTGGAAGGTCCAAGATAGACGTTGGGATTTCCAAAAAGGATAGATTGGATAAACAACTATAGTGGTTTGCAGTCCGTGTTTTTCAAAGAATCTTTTAACCGAGTTTCAGACAATTTGGCCAACAAAACCTCCCAAGGCGAAGAGAATATTTTTTTGACGAAATAGTGCTTACCCCTACATATTTTTGTATGGATCACGAGAGTCTCTAAAATTCACCTTAAAACGTGCAAGTATTTAGAAACGCCTACTTGAGTAGTTGTTTATGGCGACTTCCCTCAACGCCAATTTGCCGTTAAATGCATTTAATGGCTGCAAAATGAATTTGTAATGCTTTTTCAACTGACCATGATATAAATGAGTCCTAAAACGGCATTTCAAAACATCGTTCATAAAGTTGAAATAAAACTTTTGATAGGAGTAAAAGAAAGGTTTTAAGATTGTTGTTATCATGCTGTGTGGGTTCTCATAAACATGACTAAAATATGAAACCTTTGGCAGCTCTTGAAGCAATAATAAAACTAAATTCTTTTCTTTTGGCTTTCGTAAAACTTTAATAAAACTTAATAAAGCAAATTTACGTGGGAACGTCCTAATATTTTGATCGTTCAAAGCTGTATTGAAACAATTATGCCAACAACAAATATGACCTATTTTCCTTTGACTTACTTAACTGATTAATGGAATTCGATTAGTCTGTTGTCTGATTCTGCACTGAGGTCGATGATTGTATAGGCAGATCTACGCTGAATTCTCATCAAGACTACTACCGTTGCCGCTGCGACGTCCTCTGATAAACAAACCTTAAACTTCAAATTTGTAAAATGGAAATTTGAATACTGCTTGTCGTACATACCATTCTCACTGATCACCTCTAAACAAGTTCTTCTATAAATGCTGTAGCCAACCATATAAATGGCAAAACAACTGGCTCTATTGACGTTACGCAAAGGAAACTGAACGTGATCATAAGCGGAATATTTCAGGTGCGCTGAGGTTTGTATCATGTAATATTATTGATGCTGATACCTAAAGGGTGTCCACGATGAAATTGCCCCACACAAAATTGATTCGCAAAATTCGAGTTTTCATCCGATTGCCATCAAATTTTCAGGGATTGAGAAATAACTATTAAACTTCATTTTACCATTTTACTCGTATTTTATTTACAGTCCATACGCAAATGCCCGCACCTTGGCCTTAACCCCGGCCATAAGATTCTGCACAACCTGTGAATCAACCGTTTTTTGCATGTAAACCCATACTTTCTTCAGTTCCTCGACTGTCTTCACTACCTTAGGTCGTTTAGGAAGGTGCTGCTTCATAATCGCCCAGTACTTCTCGATGGGGCGGAGCTCCGGAGTGTTGGGAGGTTTGAACATTTTCGGCACGAAATTAACCTTATTGTCCGCATACCACTTCAGCACGTCCTTGGGGTAGTGGCATGAGGCCAAATCCGGCCAGAAGATTGTTGGGACGTTGTGGGCCTTCAGGATAGGAAACAACCCCTTCTGGAGGCACTCTTTTATGTACACCTGTCCGTTCATCGTGTCCTGGGTCACGAAAGGTGCACTCCGCTTCCCGCACGTGCAGATGGCTTGCCAAACCAGGAATTTCTTCGCAAATTTGGACATCTTCTGAGTGCGGACATGCTCCGGAACGCTAAACTTATCCTTGGCCGTGAAAAACAGGTTGCCGGGGATCTGTTTGAAGTCGGCCTTCACATATGTTTCGTCGTCCATGATGCAGCATTCAACTTTCGTCAGCATGTTGAGGTACAACTTCCTGGCACGGGTTTTGGTGGACTTGTTCTGCTTCTCGTCGCGATTAGGGGCCTTTTGTACCTTGAACGTTCGAAGCCCAGCCTTAGTTTTGGCCTTCTGGACAAAACTTCGGCTTAGGTGCAGCTTCTTAGCCACATCCCGAACGGAGGCGTTCGGATTTCGGTTGAAGGCCCCAACTACGCGGTTGTGATTTTTGGTGTTGTACGGAATACTTTTTCCTTCACTTCTGGGCTTCCGATCGGTGGTCAACCGTTCCTCGAACCGCTTAATCACTCGCGACACCGTGGAATTCACGATTCCCAACGTTTTAGCGATGGAACGATGCGAGAGATCCTTGTTCTCGTGATGAATGCGCAAGATTTTATCACGCACGAGCTGTTCTTTCGACTCCATTTCCGCGAGTTTTGATCACAGGACACCCAAATTTTCTTTAAATTCTACCGAACGGTTAAAAAGTTAGAGCAATTTCATAGTGTGGCAATTTCATCGTGGACACCCTTTATCCTGTATTTTCGCTATGATTTCTGGTGTTGATGCACTTTTTAGGCGTCCTGAGCGTGGATCGTCTTCAACACTTGTACGACCAAGCTTAAACTCCAAAGAAGGAGAAGACTTTTTTAATACTTTCACCATCTTTGCATGGATCTAAGTAGCCGATAAACCTTCCAAAACAAAGAATTTGAGCATTGCACAATGTTTGGATTTTTACATTGTTAAAAGACATACTGACTTCAAATGGCTTTTAAACATCGAATGAACTGTTAGATCGAAATGAAATTTAGAGTACGCTCTTATGAAAGATAAAATATTAAATAGGCGTAGAAGTTTTGGTCTCTCTGTTGCTCCATAGATGTCACTTACAAACCTTTTTACTAACCTAGAAATTTGCCAAATTAAACATCAATTAAAAAAGATTGTATTAGGTATAGATAACAATCAACATCACTGCAAGGGGAATGAGCCCGATTCCCAACTCTTTTTTCAACCTCTTCCACGAGCATCGGAATCATTACCACTACAACCACTCGGTCGAACAGCAACCAGCAGCAGCATGTCTTCTGGCTCATGTTGTACCACACGAAAACACCTTCAGCCACCCCTTTCGAGTACCTTGGCTCAAGACGCGAACGCTCACTCGCACACAGCCCAACGTTCGTCGATCTAAATATGTTGCCGTAACATACGGCCAGAAGAATTTTCTGCCGTCGAAGCAAGTTCCCAACCTACCGAACCAAATCTACCTGCACCGATCTTCACAACCTTTTGCGCAAATGTGTGTGTGTGTGTGTGTGTTGGTGATTTCATGTGCGTTGGAGTCTTGAGCTCGCTCGCGTTTTTCTCCAGCCTGCCACTGACCAGCCGGTTTGTGGTTGTGTGAGTGGACTTGTGCAACATAAGTGGTATGTTCCCCGCTTGCCCTCGCGTTGAAGTCTCTCGCCTCCGATGCATGATGATCGTGAGATCGTGTTCGTGCTCGAGCAGAGTAGTGATCGCGGCAGCTCCGAGAGTTTGGAGAAATATTTTCCACCGCCTTGAGTTCAGTTCTTTAAACGCTGAGGTGTAGAGTTGAAGTCCGTCCCGTATGTTCCGAGCCGTTGTTGTTTGCCAAGGCGCGCGCGAGAGATTTTTATGCTTTTCCGAAAAATAGTGTACTGGACCATCGTTGTTAATGGCCAAAGAGGGGGAAACGAGCAGTGAGAGGAAAAGCCGAGGCAGCAGGCAGTGTGGCATTAGAGGAGAGCTAGTTTTTCTTAATGGAATGAAATAACACGGCGACTGGACCCCGTTTGAGTTTGAGTTTGATCTGTGTGTACATGGTTGTGCGGGAACGGGATCGAGATAGAATTACGGTGGAGAGTGAAAGACAAGACAAGGGATACATTTTAAATTAACACCGCGCGTTTAGTGCTCTGTTAGAAGGGAGAAAAATTTCCGCTCAGGAATTTAGTGGAGCGAGCAAGAGGATTTCGTGTGTTAGATTGATGAAAAACCATTCTCCGTGACAAGTGACAAGTGCGTGTAATTTTTTTGTTTTTTTTTTTTCGAACGGATTCAAATCGATCGAAACATTCCAAAGCACACACGAATCTAATGACGTGTTGCATGTTTTCGAGCCCAACGATGGGTCGCGATCAATGGCGGATGCTGGCACGATAGAATGGACCATTTTTCGAGTGTTCGGTGATTCAGTGATCGGTGGAAATTGCACAAATTTGGAATTGGCCAAAGTGTGAAGTCGTCAGGAATCAATTGCAGAACCAGTAGTGCCGAGCGAGAAGACAGGAAGAAACAAAAGAAGAGAAAACAGCCCCAAGAGTTGAAGAAAAGTGGAATATCTTTTCACGAATGTTTGGATACCTTCTCTCATCGGACTTGAAGTGAACAGCAGCACGCTCAACACGTATAAAGAAATTTATTTATTTTCATTTACAATTACAAACGTGCGCGCGGTGTGTTCTTGTTGGGGGCCTCCCCGCAGTTTTCTTCTTGTTATTAACAGCATTACTACTGCTGTTACTGCTTACTGCTGCTGCTAGCAGTTCCTCCGCGAGGATGGCTTTTTTTTCCTTCTTTCCATGAGAAATATCTCATTATATTGTTTTATACAGCTTGGCGCGAGCTTTGCGCAAAGTGAGTAAGAGAGATAGCGCCCAAGACCTCGACGAAGGCCAGAAGAAAAAGGAAAACACAAACCGAAGACCTGTGACGACTTGGAAAACGACGACGACGACGACGACATGGAAGAGAGCGCAAAACAGTGTGGATGTAATACAAAGTGAAATACAAAAATATTTTTATAATAAAATAAAGTCAAGTCCAGCGGTGAAGGAAACGAAGGAAAAGTGCAGCCGCCGAAGAAACGTGAAGATCGAAGAGAAAAAGAGCAAGCAAAAAAAAACGGGAGGCTGGAAGAGAGGCAAAGTGAGTGAGTGAAGCAGAGAAAAAAGTACGAGGAAGAATTTTTTAAAAGGAAATTTTTGTAGCTGCAAATAGGAATTTTAATCACAAAATTTTTCGGATACATTTTGATTTTGCGTAAATGATTAAAACAAAGCGAGATTAAAATTGTTTTCAGTGTTTTCTTGCGCGAATTTGCTGTTGGTTTTTTTTTGCGCCGCACGAACCTTAAGGATTTGAGAAAGCTGCTGCAGCGGAGAGTGTTGTTGTTGCTGTTGTTGCTATTGTTCACTGCTTTGAGGAAGAAAGTTTGTGAGCTCTGGAGGTGAAGAGCATCGCAAAAACAAAAAGCAGTAGTGCCGGTTTATATTTTTTGGATGCTCCCAGGTGGAGGCCATTTGCTTAGAAATGGGCCCGGATCGATCGTGAGAGATGATGAAGTGTTGATTTGCTTCGATTGCCGCCGCGCGCTTAGCCTTTTGACGACGACGACGGACGGAGAGAAAAAATAGCATCAAGCTTTCTAGAAAGAAAGAAGATAATAAGGAAGTGAAGATTTCAAAGCAAGTCAGTGCTAGTGCTAGAGCTGCGAGGAGGAGGAAAAAAGTGCAGGGCTTTTTTTTTCGTTGGTTATTAGTGGAGTAGATTCTATTATTCGGTTTATGGAACGCAACGAGCCGGGCGAAAGAACAAACGAGAAAAGCTGTTTCCACCGGAGCAACTGGCAGCGAGCAGGATTAAGGGATTACACACTCTTCTAAAGCTGTAAATTAAGGTAATTATCGATACATTGACATTTGCTTTCTTGCTGCAAGCGGTGCAGGTTGTTTTTTTTTTTTCAGGAAGAATGCTGCGAGAAAGATTTCAATGAGTGAAAAGAGAGGAGCTCGATGAGTATGAACACTCCGAATGAAAAATGTTTCTAGTGGTTTGGATTTTTTTTGAAACTATACTGAATTGGATAAAAATCTCTTGAAGAGAGAAATTTTAAGAAAGATGTTGGTAAACGTCTTTTTTTTTAATTTTTGGTAAAGTTTAATAAACTGGCGATGTTCTAACTAAACCATTGCCATGGAGAAATGTTAAACGTAAACTCAATGTTTCAAATCAGGCAATTTTTTTTTTAATAAGCTACTTACACCCTTTTATTGACAACAACCATTGACAGCTGTGAATTTGAAGTCCATAAGTTCATCATAGTGATCAAATCAAAGCCATTATCAACATATTCTTCCCTCTGTTAATGATGCAATAATGTTCAAAACCAGGCACTTCGGTTCTTTATTCAATTTAAATAATTAAGGAATAATCATTCACATAAGTTTTAAGGCAAATTAAAATTGCATTTTTAGTCATTTTCCACAGTTTATTTATGTAACTTGTTTAATTTTACTAATAATTTTGACTTATAAATAGTGAACAACGGCAAACTATCTTGACTTAGTAAAGTAAAATGATACTCCGTTTTCTTTGAACAGGTTAGAATTAACAATTGTTCTGACACTGTATTGCTTATGGCTAAAGCGCCAATACCCCTATTTGAAACAGCAAATGATTTTAAATGTAGGAAAATTATACACAGAAAAAAAACATGAATTTTAACAAGTGCATAAAATTTCCTCTCGTTTAGTTCTATGCCAAAGGAGGCATAAACAACGAAATTGTTTGCAATCTTTCATGCGCCATACAACAATGTTTGCAATCTTTAATACAACAGGCTAGATTCAAGCGTTATTTGGCTTTAATTTACATGAAATATCCCAATATTTTCTGCCAAATCTAGCATTCCCTTTATGTGCATTAGATAACGAAGAAAATTAAACGTTTATTTTTATCTGTGTATCAATATATCTAACATTTCTAGATTTAAGTCATTGTCAATGAAAAACTGTTCTATAAAATTTAAAACAGAATTACCGATATCCAACATGAGTTCTGCAAAGTACGATCAACTAATTTAAAACTATTCCAAAAATTCCAACAACCTTTTTTGCTTATCTTGACAGATACGCGTACTTCGTCTACAATGTGCAGACTTCTTCAGTGTCGTGTACTTATACTCGGAAATTACTAATCTTCCTTCTTATTTTCTAGTTACTTATTTTAGTGGAATATGCTCACACTCACCAGAACTAATATACAAATTTACTGGCATATGTCAACCACTCATTGATTGCAATCGACATTGGAAACCATGTAGAAGTAATACAGTCTTCAGTTAATCGGAACATTCGCCATGGCAGACGAAAACATGTGGTTTTTGAGTTCTTAATTCGTTCTATTTATCAATTTCTTCTCAGTTTTCGCGACAAAATTGTTGAAGTTGATCTTACGCTTCAGGTTGGCCCAGAAATTCACGATGGGACGCAGCTGGGGGACGTTGTACAGGTTCGCCGACTTGGGTACAACATCAATACTCAGCCGCTTCATCTCCTCCAACGATCGCTTCGATACGCCAGATCCGGCCAGAACACCTCGTCTTCGCCCTTATGGTTTTCTTGATGAACGTCGCAACTTTCGGCAGGCATTTCGTACAATAAATTTCCCCGTTCACGGCAAGTCCGGAGCGAAGAAAGAGAGGGTTTGACATCCCTTTCTCGCTGATTGTCAGCCACAGCAGCACCTTCTTGCAGTGCTTGGTGTCTGAAATGAACTTCACCTCGGAGCTCACTTTCTTCGTGGGGGAAGTAAAATACTAAGTGCCCTGCCAGTCGTTGCCTTAAAGGGTGAGATAGGTCTCGTCGTTCATCACCACCGCCACGTCGCGGTTCGCCAGGATAATTGAGTTGACTTATCTTATTCAGCCGCTGCCGCTGTGTCATTGCCTGTAGCTCCAAAACCAGTGGACGCGACTTCCGCTTCCTGACATGTATGTTCATGTTCGTCAGATACTTTTTCACTGTTTGGCCGGTTGAACCGGCCTCCCGGCCAAGCGCACGCAGCGATGTAGTCACTTTTCCCTCGGTCTTCCTCTTCAGCATCCTTTGGAGCTTCTTGTCGCTCAGGGTCGTCGGCCGTCCGGAACCGGGCTTTATTTCTATGCTGTGATTGTTGTCTAATAATGCCGTAGATGCCTGTATGACGTCCACAAAGGGCTACGATGTCGTTTTCGACGCGATGCGGTGCCGTTCTTTGAACGCGCCCACTTCGTGAACGGAGTTGTTTCACTGTTTTTGCCATGTTAGAGTTCGACTGATAGAGCTGTCAAATTTTGTCTGCTGAATCATGGGTTACTATGATTGTTGCTGCACGGGTAGTTTTGTCAGTGCGGGTGAAGGTAAACCCATTAAGAATCGGCAATTTGTGTCCATTTTATATAATGCAAATGTTAAGTGATTGAAAGACAGCCAGCTAATGAACATTTAGCTATTTCAAATGTTGTTAGTTGATGCCAAGAGGAAACTTGACAATTGAATGATAACCCGGGGTTTAAATATGTAACTCAATATTTATTCAATAACCAACTTACAAAAACTTGCTGACGTCGTTTCTTGATATACAGTTTTAGAATACAGCTATTGGAATAAAGACTGGACACGGAAAAAATGAGACACACAAAAATGGTCACCAAAAATTCATTTTAAATCGGATACTTCTCAAATTTTCAGGGATTGAATAACTATATATTAGCTCTGTTTTGGCATAATTTATTTATTGAATATTCTCTCCAAACCTGAATGCTCGTACATTTATCTTAACACTGCTCATGAGATCTTGGGCGAGGCTTTGTCCATCTTCCTTACACAATTTCTCACAGTTTTTCTTCAAAGCTTCATCGGTTTTGAATGTTTTTCTGCTTTTCTTCAACTTCTTCTTCATTATCGCCCAAAACTTTTCGATTGAACGAATTGCTGGTGTATTTGGCGGGTTTGCCTTCGGGACCACATTAACGCCCTTCGCTTCGTACCAATTCATTACAGGCTTGGCGTAATGGCACGAAGGGAGATTCTGCCAGAACAGCTTGGGACCACGGTTAGAGCGGAGGAAGGGCAGCAAGAGCTTCTGCAAGCATTCCTCTCGATAAATCTGCCCGGTTATGGTGCCGGTTGTAACGATCGGCTTGCTGTACCATCCGGACTCGCAGATCGCCTGCCACAACAGGTACTTCTTCGCGAATTTGTCCATCTTTCTCTTTCGGAACTTTTCCGGAACCTCCATGCGGGACGTACCGACAAAAAACTCGAGGCCGGGGATTCGTTTGGTGTCCGTCCTGATATATGTCTCGTCGTCCATGACGAGACAGCCTGGCTTGACCAGCCACTGACGGTACCGCTTCCGCGCACTCAATTTGGCCACCGTGTTTTGCTTGTCACTACGGTTTGGCGCCTTCCTAAAAACACGTAGCCCAGCCCGCTTCATGGTCTACTGGATGATTCACTTCGCCGAATTGACCTTTTTGGCCACGTCTCGGGTGGAAAGGTTCGGGTTATTCTTCAACTACTGCCTTATCTTCCGCGCCTTCTCTGGGTATTCCGTTTTCGGTTTTCGGCCGCTTCCAGCGCGCCGCTCGATGGTCTTCGTCTCCTGGAACATCTTCACAACGCGGGACACGGTGCAATGGTGGATTTCAAACCTTTTGCCGATCCATTTGTGTGAGTGACCAGGATTATCGATCACCGCGCCCAAGATTTGCTGGCGTAGCTCTTCTTGTTTCGAATGCATCTTAAAAACTACTTGACAGATCGCGATGAAATTTTGTACACATAACACATAACACAAATACTCAAAATTTTATTAATTTTTACTCACGCGATAAAAAGTTACATCCAAAACAAAGAGTCGCATTTCCGAGTCCAATCTTTACATCTTCTGTCTTGTCGCTAAATATCTTCTAAAGTTCTGCCAAATCCTGATATACTAGACAACTACTCACTAAATTGATCTTGGCAAAATCTTCAACAGCAGATTAACTTGGAAGTTAATTTTTATTATCTGACTAAGTAACTGATTTTTGATCTAACTAACTCTTTTTAACAAGTTTTAACCCGCTCTAAACTCAGTAGTGACAAGTACCAATGCATGAATTTGTAAAGTGTGTGGAAAGCAATAGTAGTGGAAGTCCCTAGTAGCACATATGTTGCAAATGAGCTTAGATTACTTATATGTGACTCGTTTTAGTTTTAATCAAGTTGCTGTAACTTGATTAGACGCTTGTTCGCTGCTCGGGTCAATTTCCAAAAAGTCGAGAAAATTTTCAACTTGTAAGATTTTGTCGGCCGGGCCAGGAATCGATCCCGACGCCTCCGGTTTGAAGAACCGTGCTCTTATCGACTGAGCTTTCTAAGGTTCCAACAGATTTTTTTCTGATTTTCTGTCCATTTTTTGTTTGTTAGCTGATTTGCGGCATAATTTAGATTTGTTAGCTGAATCTCGGTTAGTTATGCGCTGAGTGTCGGTGAACTAAAATGCCGAAATAACCGGCTGTTGGATTATCAGCAAAAAAAAAACTAAGTGTGTAAGTGGTGTTTTTTGTAAATGAATTCAGTTAGATACAACAAACACCAAATCGCTGATTATTTTCTACCATTAAATCTTTGTGAAAAGTTTTATAATCGGTAACTATGTTCACTATATTCTGGCGAAATTGCAGAAATGGAGACTGCTGATAACATTGTTACCTATGTTAATGGCATAGTAAGAAAACAAATCAAACAAAAATACATGAAAGAAACGGTAATTCCAATATGGTTATACACAACTGAATTTGATATAAATGATATCCAAGTTCGTATTCCAATTGACGCTCAGTATATGGAATAATTTTACAAATTCCAAACTGTCCCCTAAGAATTTCTAGCAAAGTTGAATAACATCTTTTGAACAGGTATGGTAAAGAAGTCAGATATGAAAGATGGCTGAATAAACAATTTGCTAAATGCAATAATTGAAGAATTCTCTAAATTTGAATATAACGCCTTAGATCTAGACATGATTGTAGCTTGATTTTTGCTATGTCTTTCACAAGGCAAAAACTTAGGTATGCATACTCTTTTGTGAATATCAACTGGCTTTAACGCTAAATTTTACTGCCGTTTTTATCGAAGGCCTAAGGAGTTATTAAAAGAATAGATGCAAAAGAATACGCTGTTTGTATGAGGAGCTGGGTTGACTTGGAGATTGTATGAAGAGCAGGGAGACTAAGTGCAGGGTTGACTAGTTCTTGGAACGAGCACTTGAAATTGGAGAAGAAGAAGTTTGTGTATGTCAATGGCTGGCAGTGGCATTATGGATGAAACCTTTCAAAATTACCCTTGTATGCACGTTTCTGATTTATGATACTAGCTTGTATCAGAACTTCCAATAAAATAAAATACATTTAATAGAAAATTTAAATTATTTGATCGAGAAAAACCTTACTTTAACCCTAGGGGTGAGACAGCTCTACTCTGAGTTGCTTTGATGCACCGAGTAGCTCGCGAGTAACTCAATATAGCTCGAAATTGAATCAATCCTCATCGTCACTTATCAGTTGCCAGGGTTTCAAAACGTTTGACTTCTAATTTGTTTGAGAAAAATCGTGAATTTATTCCACTAAAGGTGGAACAACGGCGAGCTCTATTCCACGGCAATGAGGATTCTAAGAATATATAATGTGTGGTACGTGTTGCGGATACTTTTACTGAAGTTCAGGTTTGATAACAATATGTATAGCTCGTTAATTTGCTAAACATTAATTCTAAGAAACTGTCCTTGTTTCACAGCACCAGTTCATAGTCTGACCGTTTGGCGGAATGATGCTACAATAGCAAATAGTAGGTCAATCCGAAACTGGTGGGTTTATTCTCAGTTTGACATAGTTGGAGACACGAAATGATTTTATTCTTGAAAAAGGTAGATGAACACTAGTAATAGTAAAATCGATATCAAATTACATATACAGATACGTAGGCTCCCATTTGTTTCCGTGCTACTTGTACCTGCCTAGCAATCTGTGGTCACCCATCTGCGGCTTTGTTCCTGGAAAGGACTATAGGGATCGAGGATTTGGTAGATGTCGCAACCAAAAGCAGCAAATAATGGCTTAAATAAGTTACCTACCTAGCCCTTTCCAAACGAAAATGTGACCCATTAACCTCGAGCTAGCCACGAGTAATTGGCATCCCTCTTTTACTAATAACAAAAAGTAAATTTTTTTGTACAACAATATTGAATATCGGCTCCGTAAAGTGTTACACACGCCTGAGCCTAACAAATAAACGAACTGATTAAAAAAAAAAGAGATACGTAGGTTGAGCGAGTATAGGTTATTTTCAAAATCATAGTGAAACAGAGAAAATAAAAATTGTCCATATCAGCAACATCGGCAGTTGTATGTCCAAAGCATGCAGCACCTCACATCAAAACATTTCACTCACTCGGCATAAGCATTCGGCTGGAACTACAATTTAACTGCCACCAGTCACCCTGACGAATCCTTTTGAAGTCAAAGACGTGATACATTTTCTAATCTCCGATACTAGTTCTCACTAGGATTTTTTTTGTCGCCTTTCCGACAGAAGTCCATCAATCCTTATCAAACTGCCATTAAGCCACCAGCGAGATGGGCCAATCATGGTTTTAGCCTATCTGGAAAAAATGAAGAAAAACAGCTGCCAACCGATCCTGCATTGCTAACAAAAACAAGCGGCTAGCTCTGCAATCACAAGAAATCCAGAATCTAATTCGTTCCACTGGTATACCTGGTAAATCTACCAAATTCGCGTGTTGGAATCATGACCAGGCCAAAGTTACAGGTCTTCCGCAAAGATGACAGTTTTGTGTCACGGATTAAAGCTGCTCCTAAGCACTACTGGGATTGGCGTTGGGTGACGAAGGCCAGACAGCCTCCCTGTGCTCGGAATCAGCCCAGGAACATCGATCCAGTAGAAATCACGAAAAATATTCACTCGATTAACCAATGCAGTTAGGTGCTTATGATTCTGAAAGCTAGATTTATTTTATTCACACGAGTCTTGCTTCTGCAAACACTCAATGCTACATGTAGTTATAAAGCAAGACGATGCTGGAGGTTGGTGAGTTTGTTATAGAAGCTCTGTTGATAGAAAATATCGCGACTTCCTCAAGCACTTGGTAAGTTTGATGCCCAAATATATTCAAGTAGTAGTATTTTCCATTTCAAAAACCCCTGCATACAAATTTTCATGCCAAACGGTTCTTCCGCTCGCGAGTTAAATCGTGACAAAGGAAACCCCAACTCATTTTTATTTATATAGATTAAAAAAAGTTTAATCTAGTAGTGTCTCATATTAATTTTGTTCACGGAATTCACGTAAATCCTGAAAAGTGCTCAAAAAAAGTATTGTAAAAGCAACTTCAGCGTTTGACTATCCGTGCAAGCACCATTAGATGAACAGTGCCTAATTATCTTCAACTTATAGTGCCTGCACGATATGCTCACGTAAACAGAGAGGTCCGTACAACAATGGATGGAAATAAAGTGGGTGATAATAACTAAATGAGCTTACCATCCGTATTCAGATCTGAACCAAGCTGAGCCCAAAGTTTATTCCGGGTATTGTTATTCTTGTACGCTCTTAAGCTTTTATCGTACAGAACTTTATGCTCTTTTACGAACGAGATAATCCGTTCGTTAATGTTTATGTCTTCCTCCTTAAAAAGAGATAAGAAAATTATCATCATATTATAAAAAGTCGATTATAAGGTTATTTTTTGTAAGTGAACAATGCCACTAATTAAACAGTCAACTAGTACATACTAGCATCCCCAAATAGTGCTGCTGTTCACTCACCGCAATTTCTCAGCTGTCTGTCATCCAATTTAGCTGATTTTATGCTGTGCAAGTAGAGTCAGACCAAGCGTTAGACAAATACTTGTCACATACAGAAAATGTGATCATTTGAAAAACCACAGAGAAAGAAATTGCGGTGGGTGGATAGCATCACTTACCGCCCTATTGGGCAGGGAGGGGGTGGGGGTTGTGGGATCACGACGACTGTACAATGTTTGCCTTTGTTGAAAACTAAATGGACAAGCAAATGAGTTATAATACTGGCAAATTCTAGTTTCTACCACCTTTAATGAACATGATTGTACTTACCATGTGCTGTGTATCATTCAATTTATCCATAATAACTCCTACAACGTGATTCCTGAATACCTGTGAAATACATAGGAATTTTTGTATATAAACGTATGATTTTGCAATAACACTCCACTCCAGTTTCAAGACAAAACCAAAAACTTGATCCTTGCAGTGTTGGTTTAATTGGTAGACCGATTGTCCCCTGTGGATGATACCTTTTCAGGAAAACGCGGTATACAATGTCTTTTATCAGAAAAATTACACTACACTTCATGTATTGTGCCGTTTTGTACCTGCGGCGAAGAGCTCAAAAGAAAATTCCAATTCGAACAAAAATCAAAATCTCCATTTCGTGATGTTTTCTGCCAAGTGAGTTTGTTCACCGTTTCCCCCGATAAGGTTAACCATCCGGGAGGACAATATGCGAATATTTATGAACTTACCTTGAAAAATCACACGGTAAACCTTTAATTTTCACCTACAAATGCCGTTCAATCACACGGTTTTACTTTTTTCAGCTAATCAGTTTGAATGTTTTCGCTGTTTTCCGTAAAGTCAGCCGCAATTTTTGCTACCTGTCAAAACTAGCGGATAGGTTTGCGGACGAGTTTGCGTTTAGTACAGTTTAGTACTTAACCGCAAACTCAATCCGGTTGCTATGTGCGTTGTCCCATATATATCCATGCATTGAAAACAGCTGTCAAAAATCCGGAATGTTTTCCGGATCCATTGTGCGCTGGCCTTCACTTCATTAAGGGTTCAAATTTTCTCTTTCAATTTTCTCTTGAGCAAAGCGACTATATTTGTCGAGTCTTTCTTATAACATATGTTTATGTTTCATTCAAAAATGTATCTGTTAAATTTTTAATTTCTTCTAGAGGACCGCAGCAGCAAAAGCTGTTTTAAATGATAAGTTACTAGTACGAGTTTGCTTTTTCATCTAATCCATATTGTTCATAAAAATAATACTAGAAATAGAGTTATAACGAAATTGGTAGAAACTTAACGCAAAGCGTGGATATTGTCAATTAAGCCAACCTTGTGAACATTGAATTTCTGAGCTGCAAATATCCTCAACCATCCTAGCCGGGTTTCACTCCGCCACAGCGTGTGATGCGCAATCACACTTACCGTTTCGCTTGAAACTTGATAAGCAAATCAAATCATTCAGTAATTGTTTTCTACACTACGCTTATGAGCTCGGACGGACATTAACTCACCATGGAAATTATTGCCACTTTCAACCTCCCACACCAGCCTGTGCTTGCACACACTGCAGAAAATCATTCAGTACCGGGATCACTTTCGCTAATCCTATCTAATGGTTCGTATTTCCTCCACTAAAACCCTGATTTCATTTGCGTAAGCCAACGTAAAGTTTCAAACGTGACGCCAAACTCTTCTACCTCTAGCTCGTAACTAGTCTTCTCAGTTTACCCTCCGACTCCCAGCAGTACCAACCATCTGATGCAGCTTGGTACGTCTTCACGTAAGATCCGTTTCGATGCAACAATGTTTGTGCCATTCGGCCGCCAGCTCCCATCCCATTTTTCTACACATCCAACTGTGGCTGTGGCGTGGTATTATTACTATTATTGCCAAATAGCTTGAGGGCGCCCTCAGGAAGTGAACGAGTGTGTGCCTCCTTACCCGTCGTGACTGTACGCGCGAATCGCAATTGAAAGTAAACCTTTTTCTTCTTGCCTCGGTGATGAACCTGTTTCTGAGCGCCGTTTGTGGCCGCCCTGGCACACCGTCGCAAGATTAGACTTCATCGCAAGGGTCTCACGTGGTCCAATTCAGCAGGGGTGGTTTGTGTGTAATTGTGGATTTTCCCTTTTTAAAGTCTCCTTATTTCGAGCGGTGCACTTGCAACTCCAAGTGCCACCCGCTTCACAGATCACAGATCACCGGTGTTTGTTTTAAAGCCTCAATCCGGGCCAAGACCGGGCCATTTTTACGTTCCCAGTCAGTGTGAGCCCCTGCGCAAATTAAAATAATCGTAAATTTTATGATAGCGCTGAGATGTAAAGTGCCTAGATTGTGTTGTTCGGTCGCTTTTTTTTTGTTGTTTTGGTCTCCCTCGATGGTTATTAAATAGGAGAATGCAGAGGGGGAACCTAATCTAGCATGTGAATATCGGCAACGACGTGTGTAGTGATCTCGTTTCAAAACTCGACGACGATGACGAAGAAGGCGGTGGTGGCGGCCGATTGGTTGCCTGGTTGAGCGGTTTGCACATCGATTTGACAACATAGTTGTGGCAAGTTGAAACTTTATACACTTTTGTTGCAGAATCTGGTGGGTCGAATAGTAGGCTTGGGACACTGAAGCGGTGGAGCGACGAATGTCAAACAGGCACACTTACGGCAGGAGGAAAAAAAAGTTGTGAGGTTAGAGAGTCAGAAGCTAAGCAAAGGTTGCAAATTTGCACGGGGTTGGAGGCTTATTTTTATTGCTGACGACTAATTGATTTTATACAGTTTCGCTCGGTGATTATAACGTCGAACTAGGGTTATCGAGTGGGAGCGAAGTCCATACTCCTGGGTAAACTCAAATATGTATTATTTTGTTCTTGCAGGTTTTATTGGTCGGCTTTCTACTTGGTTTTCTTGAATATTCTTCAGCAGTGAATAGCTCGGAGCTCTCAGTACCATTGCTGTCGCATGAATTTGTGTATTTTGTTTAAGGTTCAATAAATTTTTATGCATTAGTCTGTAGAAGAAACCAATCAAACTGAAGGTCCTCTCAAATATCCCTGTATTGCTGGTTACGGCTTGATTACAGTGTATAGAAATATTGGCTCTATTGATAAGATTATCTGAGGTCCTTTCATTAGTCATTACGTTGAGCTTCTTTCAACACTCATCACCAGGTGGCAAGATGGTACCGTTAGTAAACGGCATTTTGCATAAATAGAAACATTTGAATGAAAATTAAAAAGTAATTTAATTGCGCGTAAAACGCACACCTTCCATAATCAAATGAAATTGCATCATAGCAAATGAAAAGTACTAACGGTGCAATATGACAACTGAAAATTTACAATATTTTCTTATACAGCAAGAAAATTACCAATACCTGATTACCTGGAACAGGTTTAAAAATGATGAAATGCTCCTTCAACTTAAGCGATTGTTATGGAACATTTGATCGATTTCTTATGGAACATTTTAAATTTTTAAGACCACTATTCATAAGGAACATTACTACTTTAAAGAAATCAGTGAAGTTGTGTACAAAACTTGATGGTTTAGTTGTCGTAGAATACGGGGCCAATTATAAAAGTCGAGTCGACCGTCACTTTGCTCGACAGGAGTTGGTCGACTCAATTGACCGCTCGACAACTAGTGACTGATCTGTCACATTTGATCGAGTAAGAGTTTGTTTTGGTACGCGTTTTTCATCGGTCAGTGGTTGTTGGCTGTGGAAGGTAAGAAATACACAATTGAATTAACAGAAACAAAATTTACTTATAGTATAAGTAAAATGTCTAATCCTATTAAAAACAAGACAATTTACCATCAGTTCGACTGGCTCATCGAACTCATTAAAATAAAGCTGGACATCGCCAGAGGCTTTTGTGGTGTGGAGTCAGCAAAGCTAATGCTAAGTAGAAGTTGTAGTAAACTGAACAAGAGCTTGATTCATGAAGACCACCAATGCGCCTTTGATCGGAATAACTAAAAGTAAATTTTATTTGCTCATTTGAATATTACTACTTTTATGATCCTAACATTGGAAGAACGGATGAGCTTTTGAAATTAATCTTAGAACTCTGATTTTTTTTTCTTCAGTACTTCTTAATGCATCATTTAAGTACATTTACTCTAGGGATTTGAAAATTCGAGTTAAGTGGTTTAAAATTAGTTCTTGATACCTAGAAGTAAAGAAATAAACTACCCAAAATTTAGGGCTCATCCTAGAAAGTTCATGAGCAGACTTCCTAGAGTTCCAGAAATACACTTTCGAAAATAAAATCCGAATGTCAGGCAGAAACTTCTCAGAAGTATAAGGAGCATTTCTTAGTAGTTCAAGCAGGAATATTTAAAAAAATTCAGGACCAAACATCTCCGACGTTCAAGTTCATACTTCTCAAAAGTTCAGAAGAGAACTTTCTCGAAAAAAAGGATAAGACTTCTCAGAGCTTCTGGAAGAAGTTTTGGGAAGAAGACTTCTTAAAACTTTGAAATTTTCCAGATTCCAGATTCCAGACGGAACTTCCCAGAAGATTAGGAGAAAGCTGCCCCGAATTTCAGGAAGAAATTAGCTAGGGAGGGCACTACCGATAATTTCTCAAAAATTCAGGAACAAACTTCCACAAAGCTCAGAACGATACGTCTTTTTCCCCCTCTGTTTAGGACATAGACCACTGCGACCAATAATTGGATCAATTGTAGATCCCGTTTCTTTTGTTTAGTGCATGTAAAGTTACTTCATCACTGTTAAGAAATGATGAAATATTCGATGATGTTACAGTTGCCATTGCTCGTTTTTTGGCAATGCATCGGCTTTTATTGAAAATTTGCGCTATTCAAACCCTTTGAAAAGTGAGAGAATTCTTCTAAGATACGCTCCTTTATCAGTCAAAACCGGATTCATTGCAAAGAAAACAAACTATGACTCTTATACTGAGCATGCATCAGAACTCATCATCAAGTCATAACCATGTTTTCCTGATTTCAAGCTCACCCTCGGTCACCCTCAATCTGATTATTATCACTTTTCACAAGACAAAAAATGTAACAAGGACTAGGATATGTTCCTTTGACTACAAAATGTTCGGTGGTAGATCTGATATCTTGTAACGCACCACGAAAAGGTGATCTACCAGCGTTACGGGTCACGATACGTCTTAGAAGTACAGGAGAGAGCTTCTCTGAAGTTCAGGAAAGAACTTCCTAGAAATTCCATAAGAGGAGTTTGAGCAAGATTTCTCAGAAGTTCAGGAACAAACTTCACCGAAATTAAGAAGAACACTTCCCAAAGTTCAGACGAGCACTTCCCAAAAGTTCAATAAGAAGCTTCCAACAAATTAAAGGGTATTTTCCAAGAAATTTTGGAGTGGACTTTCTCAAAATTTCAATACAATTTTCCTCGGAGTATAAATGGGACTTATCGAAAAATTTGAAAGAATAAACGATCCTAGATATAAATTTTCAGTAAAAGAAAGAAGCCAAGAAGTTCATGAGGAAACTTTCCAGAATTTTAGCAAAGAGCTTTTCAGAAGATCAGGGGATAGCTTTTCTGAAATTCAAGAGAAGAACCGATGAAGCAATCTACAGAAGGGTAAACACCATCCTAATTACTATTCGCATCGTACTATGAGCTAGGCTACAAACTTAAATTACAATTCCTTGGTAAACATCTCATCTTGTTTGAGAGATTTTATCGGTACGAAGATTTTCCTTGAAGATTCAAGAAGTTTAACAATATATCAAAGAAGATTCCAAGAAGTTCAAAAAACCCTCCAAAAATAAAAAAAAAACTTTGATTCTGAGGAATTTCCCTCTTAGGCATTTGGAAGCAAAAAAAAGTTTGAATGCTTTACCAGAAGGTCAAAGAACTTCGAGATAAAATCGAAAAATCCACGAAATGGCCACATGTTTAGCAACTCTATTACTTATGGATTGCCAACGCATTTATGTAGAAATAATTAGCTGTTTTATTCTTTTATTGTATCGATAAAAATGATCGATTTAACTATTGGTCCGTGTGTTCTAATATTCTGTTCGAAAAAATGATCATAAGGTATCTATATTTACTTTTTCCATTCTTTATGGTTAAGAAAATTTCACTCATTCAATTCAATAATTCATTGGGTAAATTTAACCCATTGGCACTTGAAATGTTAGTATCCAACATTAAGTAAATTTTACCCATTAAAATTTGAAATGTAATTACCCAAGATTGAGTTTTCATCTTATACCTAGTGTTAACTTAATGCACAAAACATGCGAGATGGGTGGAAAAAACTTAATTTTGGGTACTTTTTTCTTAGCGTGTATAGAATCTATCTATAGATTTGCCAGAAAATAATGGGATAATTCATGTACTTTTAAGTCAGATAACGCCTGAATCTAGCTTGATGTATGAAAGATTGCAATCATTGTTGTATGGCGCATGAAAAATTGCAAACAATTTCGTTGTTTACGCTTCCTTTGGGTTGGAATTTAATAAATTTGAATGCGCTTCTTGAATTTTTTTTTCTGTGAATATAAAAATGGATTTCTGTATGTCTGTCTGTCTGTCTGACCCATATTTTCGAGTAAACTACACATCCGGTTGGCGTTCAAAATTGTATATAGAGGTCTTTAGGGTCGGAGAAGATAATTATGAAAGTTGGAGACCCCTCTCGCCTCTAATAGGATGGGCTCTCGTACAAATGAAACACAAATTTTTGCATAACTCAAGAATTAATCAAGTGAATGGAACCGAATTTGGCATGTAGGGGTTTTTGGAGTCAAGAAGGTTTCAGATCCCTCTTCTATCAAGAAGGGATGGCTTTCATATTAATGAAGCAAAAACTTCTGCTTAACTCAAGAACTTATCAAGAAAATGGAAGCAAATTTGGCATGTGGAGGTTTTTGAAGTCAGGAAATGTTTTCACAGTAGTTTGAGATCCTATCCTAATAAATCAATTATACTGATAGCAACAGGATTTTGATTATTATCGCTGAATTAATGACATATTTGGTACATAAGGCTAACACTACATTCCGTTACTCCCACTACTCAAAAGCTCTTCATATAAGCTTCCGTTTAAAGGTTCGAATGAAATTCAAAGATCTTTAGTCTTCAGAAAAGAAAGTCATTGGCAATCAAAGCGAAAATACTCTGTTTTTCAATGCAGTATTAATTTAAAGTACAAACTAAATCCATTAATTTCATGCACTCGCGACAAAATAAGCGCAAAAATTAACGTGGCTAAACCACGCCTTAGATATGCAGCCTTCATAACAAAACTCTGTGCACCACGTGGTGAATGCATCTGAAATTATGTGGCAGCTTTTCACGCATTGCACTACATTGCACTGGTCTTCTTTTTATTACTCCACACTCTGACAATAATAAAATCCCAACTATGAGGCGACTCTATATCGAACTTCAAAACTGCTAATAACCATCGATTCACTAGCGACAAAGCGAACAAACGCTTAAACCTAATAATTTAAGTCCGGAAGTCACAATACTATCACTAATTAGCAAAACTAAGCTGATGTAACCCTTCTGCCGGGTGCGGGAGCGAAGCACAAAAAGCCAAAAAAACGTGGAAATACTACCGTCACTCACACATTTCGGGAGGGAATCGATTGTATTCACTACGTCTTTACCAAAGCACGCGGATATATTATGATTTCACTGTTAGTAATAGTTAAATTACGAATTATTGTTTGATTTTCCCGAAAACGACGCAGTAAAAACAAAACACGTCAGTTTCAGAGCACGGCTTGCTGCGATCATTCTAAATTAAAAATTTCTAAGTATGTATTATAACTTTTTTGGTTACTACACACTACCAAATAGTCATTGAATTTCCATAACGATCGCATGCAGAAAAAAAATAACGAATTTTAACACGCGCGTAAAATTTCCTCTCGTTTAATTCCAAGCGAAATGAAGCATAAACGACGAAAGTGTTTGCAATCTCTCATGCGCCATACAAAAATGTTTGCAATCTTTTATACAAAAGGCTAGATTAAGGCTGTGGGAAGTCGAGTTATTAGTACGAGACACTGAAGAAGTCTGCACATTGTAGACGAAATACGCGTATCTGTCGAAGATAAGCAAAAGTAGTTGGAATTATATGGAAGATACTAATTCTTCTTCTAATTTCTAGTTTTAGATTAAGGCGTTATCTGGCTTAAATTCACATGGTATATCCCATTATTTTCTGCCAAAGCTACCAAGGTAACCAATAAGCAGTTCCAAAGCGTCTTTACAACAGCCTATCAAGCAATTAAGTCGCCTTATACAGTTAAAATTACCAAAAAAAATCAATTATTTGTTTTTGCATAAAAAGTTAGTAAATTTCCCGTAGAATACGCTCCTGAAACCATTTTTTGAAATTCAAACTCTAAGTGTTTCTTTTCATCGTTTTTCGAAGACGATTTTTTTGCGCGCAGCAGGTTTAAAGAGACGCTTGACCGAGAAGACCTATTTTCAACGCTTTTTTTTTCCTCAAAACAGCATTTTCGAAATTTATGCCGGTGATAACTCAAAAACTAAATATTCGATCAAGCTGAAACTAATAGGGTTTATTTATTATAGTATAACCTTCTATATGAGTTGAAAATTATTGTAATATATTATTATAAATTATGGAAAAATGTGATAAAATGGCGGAAAAAATGGGGTTTTTTTCAAAAAAGTCAAGCTAAATTTTTTTTAACTTATTTTTTTAATTCATCTACTAACTGTAAATGTAGAAAAAGTATTTTTTTTTTGGGTTAGCAGGTTTCAGATCAAAACTGTGATCAGGAGAGCCGGCACTAGCAAAATGCAAGGACTTTTTCAACGCACTCTAATGGCCGCCATCTTTTTGACAAAAAATTGAAAAAAAAAACATTTTTGTATGCCACATGGATACACTAATAATTGTAAAAAAGTTTCGATTGAATTGAGCAAAAACTTACCCTTGAAATTTTGTTTTCAAAAATGATTTTTTTTTCTCGTTCCAACTGTATATCCCCCTTAAATGCAACATAAATGCTACTTTCGGCCTAATATACGGCTGCTTTACTGCAATACTATGATAATGCTTCATTAATGCTATTTTGCATTAGAAATGCTTATTACAGGCTACAAGTATTTAAATAGCATTTGAAATGCTACTTTACAACAGATAGCATTCAAGATGCTGATATAATGCTAATATAATGCTTGTAGTATATGAAATGCAGATTTAGGGTTGATTTACTGCGTATGCTAATGCTCATTGGTTACCTCGATAGCATTCCCTTTATGTGCATTAGAAAACGCAGAAAATTCAATGTTTCTTTTTATCTGTGTATATCACAGACAAATAGACATAACACATTGGAAATTCTGCATTAAAATCATCGTCACTAACACACTTGCGCCATCTGTTGAGCACTTCGTGATGGATGATGAAGCTGAACAGATGGGGGTAGTGTGCTAACGTCAAACATACGGCAAACCGCCTTATGTAAATAGAAAAATGTTATTATAATGCCCACAGTAGGGTTGCTCAAGTACATGCAACTTACCTTTTGTTCATAACATTGTTTTGCTGTTTTCAATCACAAATATTTGAGAAAATTCTGAGGACATTAACAAATCTTCAGTGAATATTATTGGAACTATAAAAACAAAAACAACTCATCTATCGTTTGCGGAAAGAAATGTTACATTTTAATATTTCATCAAGCCAAAGTGGGTTTGGCTGACCTATTTCACTATCTCAATCTTCACGTTTTCTCCAAGTATGCTTTAGCCGGGCTAAAATCCTAGCCATTCTGCTAAACCTAACTCCGTTGAAATTCCCCAGCTGTACAATTGAATGAACCGGGCAATTAAAGCAATTTTACTGTCAAGATTGTCTTACACATAAAACAATTAAAACAAAACGAACACCAAAGGTCACGCAACCTAACAAAACAACAAAAAAACAGAAAAAGCTTCAACCATTCCGCAGAACACGGATCGCTGCAGCAGCAGGTGGATCTAATCTTTTCGTCATATAATTACTACCAGCTCCGACCCATACACACACACCTACCTCCTAACGGTCCTCGCCGTCGACTCGTACGGATCGCGGCACATCGACAGGCAGGAGGCGAAAATTCTCAGGCTCTCAAACCCAATTATTTTCGTTTATTAGCGACATGTACACGCGGGGTCGTAATCATCGCGCGCTGGCCGGAAACACTCGACTCTATTCGGCTGAGTTCCATCCCATCAAATACCGCCGCGCCGAGTGCTGTCGAAAGTGGCCATAGTAATAAAAAAAAAGCAAGCAGAGCTCCCATGCCTAGAAACCACCAGGCTACGGATATCTGGGCTCTCGAAATGATGGACTGCTTCTGCTGTACACTTTCCGAAACTAGTAATTAGCGACCGTGTAGCTACTTATTTCCGATGATTTTTTTTCTTTTTCGGTTTCCAACAGCCGGTGCCATTTGTTTGATTGTAAACGCGATACAAAATTTCTATTTCCTAGAAAACTGCAGTTTGCGGATGTCTGAATTGCTTTCACGCCCCTGCGGGTGACAAAGACTCCGAAATTGGCGGGGCGAAGACCGACAGAAATATATCTTTAATTGGTAAGTACGCTCCGGGAGCACCTCCCGGAAAGAAACCACCAAAACATGTCAGTCGCCCGCGAGAACGAGCGGAGCGAGAGGAAAAAAACTGTCATGTTGCATTCCGACAGACTCGTACCACGCCGGGCTCGTCCGCACTTATTTGGCCCATCATATCAGCAGTCAGCACGCGGCAAATCGAAATGAAGAAAATGAAATGAGCGCGAATGAATTGGAGTACGCCAGCAGCTGGGGAGTCTTCGCCTCCACGCATCTACCTACCTACCCTCTCTCTATCATCCGCACGACTCGCCGCCGTGACCAAGGTCCAAAAGATAAAAAAATGTGTGTATGATGAAGATAGGAGACACAGAATCCAAAACGAAACGAACGAATGGTACCGGTTGGAAGGTTGTCCGATGGTTTCTGCTGGTTGCCAAGTGATGATGAGGAACGGGGAGGAATGAGGTGACGTACGAAGAGAATCGAAGCTGCTGAGAGTTATAAATAAAATATTTAATCCCAGACAGTAAATAACAAATGTCAGTGTAATATTTTATGGGCTCTTCCTCGCGAGCTGACTTGCTCTCTCTTGCTCTCACTCTCGGTTCAGTTTTCATTTCTTTTTTTTTCTCGTTTCAATTCCTCACTTCTGTAAAGATATAGACACCGAATCCGAAGAAAACAACCCAAGTTATGCGTTTTTCCGCCTGTCCCGGCCAAAACTTCTCGAACAAGACCCTCGCACAAACCAGCCAAGAAGAGAGCAGCAGATTTTTGTGGGCTGATTTCTCGTAGAATTAAATTATGCTAAAAATTCAAAACAAATTATATCGAATGTTGACCTTTTTTCCAATGAAAGCAGCCCTTTTCTCGTGCTGCGTGCCTTCCTGGATGATGAGTTATGTCCGCGCAGGGTCTCCATCTCCTGCCGGTTGAGCTATGAGGAGCATAGAAAGAAGGGAATCGGGTTCGTCGTCGCCATCGTTGAAGTCTCTGTGGGTTGGGAGGGTTTTTTTTTGTCCGCTGTGATCCCCCGAACCGGTGGATGAGTTGGTAAAGAATAGTACATCCTGGAGTGTGCGATATGGCCTAGATTGGAGGGGGCTGGTATGCAATCTAATCTGAGCTCTCGGATCTGAACTGTTTTGTGAATTTTCGATGAATTTTGGTTCAGCCCTGGGGAGAAGGTTTGGCGGAAAAGATGGGGCTCTTGAGAGGAATGCAACAATGTGGTGTACATGAGGGGTTTTTTTCCTAGCCAAAGTTTCTATTTGAATAGCTGTTTTTCGCACTTTCGCACTATTTGAATGGCTGTTTTTCGCACTTTCAGTTCCTTCGAAAATAGTATGGTCATCTTCATTTTATCGGAATCGTGGCTTAAAGTAAGCCTCTTTTGTTTCGACTGATTTTTTCAGGTGCTGACATGAGTCTATGAGTCTACACAGATAAACATTGAATTTTCTGCGTTATCTAATGCAATATAAACGGAATGCTAGATTTTGAAAGAAATTACTGGGATATTTCGTGTAAATTGAAGTCGGATATCGCCTCAATCACGTCTATTGTATGAAAAACGTACATCAATGTTGTATGGCGTATTAAAGATTGCAAACATTGTTGTATGGCGCATCATAGACATAGTGTGTTATTTTATACAAGCGTGTTTCTTCAGCTGGAAGTCTATCTACAACTAATTTTATAATTACTACTCTGAGATGATTTGTGATGATTTGTGACGGGTTTATCACTCATCAAAGTTATCTAATATTTTTAAGGAACAACAAGTGAACATTTGACACTTGATTGATCACAGGAAGCCGTGCTTTGAAACTGACGTGTTTTGTTTTTCTGAGGCGTTTTCGCGAAAAAATTAAACAATAGCTCGTAATTTAACAACTAACAGTGAAATCATAAAATCTCCACGTGTTTGAAATAATACGTAGTAAAAA
>JASCZW010002614.1:0-14536 GCA_034211315.2 Aedes japonicus
AGCGCCAACTTTCTGAGATTGATCAACCTCTCAGATGTCTGAAGACCTAGTTGAAATCCACTGCATTGCTAGAGCCTGAATCGAACATCTGAGTCTGCATAGAGGCTCCAGTAGATGACGGCCATATATACGATCAGCCGCATTCAGGGATGTTGTCTGAAGTCTGAGTGGAGAATTACATAATGATCTGTGATTGATGACGATGAAGTGCCATCTCCGTTCCAGATCCACGTAAGAAGTATCAGACTATCGGTTTCATCGAGCGAGATATCACACTTTGTTGTCACCAGTTCTGATTCCAGGATCTACTGGTCTTGGGAATTTACAGATTCAGCGGAAGATAGCTGAATTAATTGTTTCCGCTGTCGCAGCAAAATGGCGAAATATACACATGCCAGAAAACTGGCTTCCAGGAGCGGACGGATGCCTGAAAATGGCAAACAAATCTGGGTTACTGTAAATTTGAAGATGATTATCATGCTCAATAAAACAACATAATGTTACGTGTTTATAGGACTTCCCATTCCAACAAATGGACTCTTCCATTACACTGAGCAGAAAGCAGCCCATCTCTGTATCTGTCAGCAACTCCATACGTGTTCGACTGCAGTCGGGTAAAGATTCGTTATCCTGCCTGCTGCTGATCCGCCATACGCCGTAGATTAACGCCGTAATTGCCTGATAAGCCATTCACCCACCACCCATCTGTTCTGTGACTGTCGATCGCCAACTGCAGTTTCATTGTTGTTCGCTCCAGCTTGTTCACTTATCGTATCGGTTATCTGCGCCATGGTGATCCAGCAGATTGCCGTATCGTCGGCATTCCGCTCCTGATAGTTTCACATACCATACGAATCCGGGTGAAAACCAATACGCGATCCTTCGAGTTTAATGTTCTGTGAAATCAGCGTATTCATTTTCAAAAACGGTTCACTTTCCGGTATCGCTCCAGTTACGCCTTCGTTCATCGATGTTATGAAACAGATGAGAGCTATTTGCTCATGAAAGATCGCTTGCTCTGCTCACAGGTTCACATAACTTGAACTACTAGAATTATCAAGGTTATGGATTAGTATTTATCGATCTGTTTGGCTGAGTGATTAAAGTGTTGATTGATGTCCGGGGAAGGCATGATCCGTCAATTTCAAATCTCATGCTTGCAAGCGCGAATACATACGTTCCATCGGCTCTACTTGTGAGTCTTCCTTCAACTCTCAATGTCTGAGCGTTTGCAGTCCGGAATAATAAAATGGAAGTTCGCATACAGAGTCAATGGGCTATCCTGAACACGCTAGACGTTACTGGCTCATGCTGCGAACAGGTTACACATTCTCTTAACTCTGTTGCTGTTTACTTGATTATTTCAGAATATGATTGGGAGTATGTCGCCTGATTTACTGTAGCGTCACTCTCGACACGCCGATTCGCCTAGACACACGAGGTCTGATCTAGACTTTCAAGTTGATACTACTGCATGCTAGTAACTTTAATCCTGCATTGATTGACGACTACATGGCTGTCTATTACAATGCTTTCCATCAGTTTACGTTGCTCACTTAACTATCTACTGCGCAGACGTAGTTAACGATTTCCGCCAATGTCTTGCCGAAGGCCCATTCTCCCACTGCCCATCTTTGATGATTATCTTGATCTTCCTGCAGCAACTTTACTATCTTCGTTTTATCGACATTGGGGACGAATCAGTTCCGCTGATGTATAAATAAGTGATTATCACTGCATATTGCACCTCTTCTTCCATTAGATTGTTTCGAGAAGCGCCATTACTTAAATTCGAACGAAGGAAATGTTCCTTTGGAAACTTCGAAGGTGGAGTTACGTCACTCCCAGTACTATCGGCGATTACGCAGACGAGACGGATCCGCAGGTTTTGCCGATGTCCAACTAATTCTGTACCTGATCGAAGGCCCGCCGATGCTCCGTCGGCTGGGCATGTCGACTGATGACTTAACGAAAGTACACCGTCAAAGATCGCTAACGTTCACGCTGACGGCCCATGGCGTCAAGAAGGCCCGGAACAGCAGCTTCGTAAATTGCGCAAAGGTCTATTTCACATATCGTTTGGCTGTTCACTTTCTGTCATCTAATTGACACTACATCCCGACATTACCATGAATTTAACGTGGAGGTTATCGCTGCATTACGCGGCCTGGCTGACTGAAAGCATATTCGTTTGTGCGGTCAACTACTCAGTGACCTAAAGAGCTGAGTACTAGATAATTTCGACATGAAATGGAATTGCAAATGATTTTCCAAATAGTTTCCAGTTTAATAGGCCATGAATAGAATCACAATTCAGCGTCTTACATGAGGCACTGTTGTTATCGACGGATTGATCAAATTTGTCATGAAGTTGCATTGCGTTTATCTCATTAATATATTCCTCTTATTATACCATTGAAAACATTTCCGATTGGTTGAGCGATTGAAGATACTGAAATCATTAGTATACATGACTGTCTTACCTGTTTGTCAATGAGATCAAAGAAGATAATTCACGAAATTTTCCACCGTAATGATATGATTAGAATAGATTGCCTCAGAACGCTCCAAATTTTAGATGCAGATATTCTGTTCCAATAGTGTATTGGTTTAATTTTGTTAATTTCTACGAAAAATACTATTATCTCAGAGTGGTCTTAACAGCATTCATTTAATGACGAATATCGCGTTATTTCAAATCTTATTTCAATGAAAATTCACTACATCCATCGCCTGTTCAGCCCACCATCTCCAGATTAAATGCAGTTCATTGTCATCATCTTCCAGAGATGATTATGCCTGAGATCTTTGAGACCACTGAATGAAGATGAATTGTCCTTCTTCTGATATCAGCAACGACAGCATATATCAGTATTCAGACACGAGGTTTGATCACTACCATTTGAATTACAACTGCTCACATCTGAACTGAACTGCACCACCTGCAGATGAATATATGTTCAACTGGGACATGCCTGATTTTTCTTCTGTCTGTTTTAATTGTTCTGAACACATCAGGGAGACTTTGTCTGCTGATCACATGATCACAGACCTGCACTGCACATCTTTGAACAGCAACGCACATGATCAATGCAGAGAAGGTTCTGTCATGTCATCACAACTATTTTTGCATTACACTGATAATCAACTGACAAGCCATTTAAAATAAGTAGGCGCTGAAAGGGCAGATATGCAGACCTATCTCGAGGATTTCAGTTGCCAGATATCACTGCAGCTGATGGAAAGTACTGGCCAATTTGTTATGCCGGGTGGTGTAGGCTAAATCTCAATACGTTGTTTCGCTATTTCTGTGGGTCTGGTTGTCTGTCATTAACACGCGACATTCAAAACTTGGTCACATCTTCTGAAGGAAATAAAGTTACATAGGGCTCATGTTGATGAGCGCGATAGGTCAAGGCGGCGGAGTTGTCATCCTGGTAACGGGTTGTCACATGAGGGAATAGGCTGACAAAATAACGATTGCTTAGTTACTGTCATTACACACGTCGCCAGTTCTTCAGTGGAGTACTGCGGTATGACGAGAATTACTGTTCTCTGTCTTTGTTTGTTCCCGCCAAAATTGAAGGGAGTGTATTAGCCAAGGCTAGTTGGGTTCAAACACTAGCACGCAGCATTAAATATTTATTACCTGTACTATTATTATCTGTTTGAGAAAACTCAATTTGGTTTATATATTCGTGTATGTATAGCAATCTATTTAATGCATTATAATTAAACTAAATATCAGCACACAAATTTCAAATGTTAATGCAAACTAATAAATAAAAATATCTAAGAATGCAAGCAGAATATCTATCGAATAACAAAACTCAAGCCATCTGAGCCTTCAATACCTGAGCGTACTATCTTGTCTGTCTCATTACATACTACTTCGCAAATCCAAGACTAGTTATCAAGTTATTTGTCTCCTGCTAGGTACTGCAAGCCAGGCATCTGTTATGAGTCTCTGTTACTGCGTGGCGAGTAGCCTAAATTTCCTATGCATTACTAGTTATTACTACAGTGAACATCTCTAAGGCATGACTATTATGGAAGACATCGTAAGAAAGATAACGCTTTACTTTCCATATTTCATTTCATTGTTGATCATGGAACGGCTATGTAGCTTCACCTACCAAGATCTCGTCCAACGTTACTTTACTCGTTTACTGAAAATTTAGGATAACAGCATTTAATTCACTTTGAAAAGAAAGCTAGAAAGTGACATACATTCAGGCCTTCATCTTTACTGACAGAAAGAAAATATAACAGACAACATTGACCCGAAACGGCCTGTGATTTTCGATCGAAGGCACAATAACCGGAAGTTCGACGGCGCTCCGTCAATTTCAGCAGACTACTGCAGCTACCCATTGCGCTCCTTCTATGTATCTGTTGGCTGATGCGCTGACTGCCATGGCATATCAGCCGAAATCTGCGATTTACCTAAATGGAAATCCCAATGTCGATAAATGTCAGATATGGCGGCAGGCGGTGAAGGACATTTAGGTTCCACCTGTAGTTCGAAAAATCTTCTGCTGAATTGCCTTATCATATATGCCACTGCTGGCAATGACAGAGACTGATCACCAGAAACCATTACATTTCAATTAGTGACGTTCCAAGGCACCGGAGAAAGAGCCAATGGCCATCCGATTGCCATTGATGCCATTGCCTGCTTGCGACGCAGCCCCATTTTGCCATTTATTAACTTTCCTCTGCTGCCAGACGATGTGATATAGCTCACCTAAGACAGCAAGAACACAATTACGCTTCAGCGCGTTATATCGTAGTTCATAGAACGTTTGCGTTTCATGCCATTGACATTCTGCGGCCATAGAACAGAATCACTAGCTATTTCATACAAGTGCATCGGTCTGTGTGTCGCACAACCGAAGCAGAATGAGCAAAATGTCAATGGCATGGAAACACAAGCGTTCTACTGTAAGACTACGATATAGCGCATATGGAAGCATGGGCTAGTGGTGTTCTTACACTTGTGCTAGGTTATGCAATGCCTCAGGCCCAGGCATAATCACATCGTTCCAGACGGAACCTGAAGCACACTAGTCTAACGCCAAGGAGGAAAAAGTTGAACGTCGAATAGCAAAAATGAGACTTTGCGTCGCCACCGGGCTCCCAAGCAAGGGCAATGGCATCAACCAGCATCGGATGACTGGCCATTCACAATTGGCTCTTTCTCCGGTGCAGATTGGGAATCCATTTTCCGGTCGCTAATTGAATATAATAGTTTCACAATTGGATCGGATCATCACCATACATTGCCAGCGATTGAGCTGAGGTGAAAATTTTCTCGCACCACCTCTTATGATGAGCAATTCGGTGAAGGTTTTCGAGGCTTGCAAGTTGGAATTCGTGAAGAGCCGCTTCACCGCCACCGCCATATCTGACATTTATCGACATTGGGTTTCCATTTTGGGTAGATCGCAGATTTCGGCTGGTATGTGCCATGGCAGTCAGCGCATCAGCCACTGGGCCATAAAAGGAGCTTTAATGGGTGCTTTGCAGTAGTCTGCTAGGTGTGGTATGCGTCGAGGAACTCCGGTTATTGTTACCTTCGATCGAAAAATATAAAATTCCGTTTCGGATAACGTGTTTATTGCTGTTCTGTTTTATTTTCTGTCAATAAAATGAAAAACCTGGAGATTTTGTCGAATGTATGTCACTTTTCTAGCTTTCTTTTCAAAGTGAATGTAATGCTGTTATCCTAAATTTTCAGTAAACGAGTAAAGTAGCATTGGACAGAGATCTTGGTCAAATTGAAACTACATAGCCGTTCCATATTCAACAATGACGAATAGAAATATGGAAAAATAAAGCGTTATCTTATTTTTTCTTACAGATGTTCCACTGTAGTCATACCTTAGAGATGTTCCACTGTAGTAATAGCTTAGTAGTACATATTTATCAAAATTTAGGCTACTCGCCACACAGTTAACAGAACTCATAACAGATACTTTACAACTTACAGTACCCTAGCAGGAACAAATAACTTGATAACTGGTCTTGGGATTTGCGAGCGGTGCATAATAATACAAAGACAAACCAAAATAGTACCGTTCAGGTATTCCTAGGAATCTCAAATAACAAGTTTTGTTATTCGATAGATAATTTATTTTGCTTGCAATTCATAGGTATTTTTTTATTTTATTAGTTTTTGCATTAACATTTGAAAATTTGTGTGCTTTGATTATTTAGTTTAATTATGTGCATTAAAAAAACTGAATTTGCCCCCATACATACACGAATATAAACAGGATTAAAATTGGGTTTTCCCTTTCAAGGACCTCAAAAACGGATAGCTAATGGTACGAATTGTCATTTCATATTTAATACTGCGATAGCGCTGGTGTTTGATTGTATAACCTAGCCTTAACTAAGGTCGCCACTCTCCCTTCGGTTTTGGCCCGGGAGGCAAAGCAAGACAGGAGAACGGTGGTAGTTTCTCGTCGCCCGCATTCACCGTCTCCACTGAAAGGGCAGCTACGACGTGCGTGTTGGTGACAATGTTTTCTTTTTAATCGATTATTTTTTTGTCAGCCTATTCCCTCACATGGTGACAACCACCAGGATGACACCAGGATGACGACTCCACCACCTTGACCCTACATATCGCACTCATCAACACATGAGCCGGGACCAACGGCTTTATTTCCCTTCCGGAAGAAGATGTGACCAAAGTTTTTTTGGTCACGTGTTGATGACCGAGATTGAAACCAGACCCACAGGGGTGCCAAGTAGCAGTGAAGTTTAGCCCTACACACCACCGGCACCAATAAGGTGGCGGTATTACTGTCCATCTAACTACAGTGATGAAATATTTGGCAACTGAAATCCTCAATCATAAGAAAGGCCGCTCGTGATCACTAAATCTACTCTTTTCAGCACCAAGAAATTTTCAAACCCCAGCATGCGACACGTAGTTATATCAAGTGCCCACGACCACCAGCACCGGTGGTGTAGTGGTAAGCGTGACTAGTACTATGTTGTCTGTGTTCAATCCTGGTCACGTCTTCCTAATAAAAGGAAGTAAACCCTTTGGTCCCGGCTCATGTATTGATGTGTGCGATATGGAGGGGTTGGGGTGCCTCCCTCCGGTGGTGAACTGGAGGCTGGACTGAAAGTCACCTGAATACAGAAAGAAGAAGAAGAAAAAGTGTCCACGAGCACATCCCACGATTGGGAACATACATGTTCCGGGTACTCCAGGGGAAGTGAACAGTTTCGGACCAAAATCTAACATTCGACACCTCAGTTCATATAAGAATTTGAAATGAAGTACAGTGGAGGCTATTTCAAGTCCAGAACCGCCGGCCATGTCCTTGTAGATCAATTATGGAAGGGAAGGAATGTTAGTTCGATACTCGTTCGATAGTTCTAAAGGATATAAGGCCTACCAGTATCTCAGGAAAAGACATTGTTAGTGGGCATTTTTTTTGTAGGCTTCATCTTAAAAGATGAGACAACAGTGAGTGAAGGTGAACAATGTTGAAGTGAGAGGGTAGTTTTTCATTGAGAAAACAAGGTTTTAGTAACACGACGACCGATTTAAACCAACCGTGAAGATGCTGTTAGGGCCACTCACGAAGTGTGGTAGTATTTTTTCATTGGGAACAGCAACATTAAACAAACTATTTTATACTGGAGCAAATATCTGCATCTAAAATTTGAACGTTCTAGGGCAATCTATTCTAATCCACTTATCATTACGATTGAAGGACTTCGTGAAATTATGCTTCTATTGATCTCATCTGTTTTGTACAAACCGGAGTAGACTTGGTCGTATACCTAATGATTTCAGTATCTCCAATCCGCTCAACCAATTAAAATGTTTTGTAGTATAGTAAGATGAATATATTAATTTGAGATAACGCAATACAGACGTATTTCAAATTTGATGCAATCGGTCGGTAATCAACTGGTACCTCAAAGCAACACGCTAAGATGCGGACCGTAAGATTTATTACCCTATTAATTTGAAGCTAATTTGGAAAACTCCCAGGTTTTTTTTAATTCTCGGTTTTTTCATCTCAATTAATATTATCTAGTATTTTCAGGTCTCTTAGGTTTTTAGGTACTTGACAACCTGCTTTTATATGGTTTCAGTTCAACCAATCGCATATGCAGAGATAACTCCGATGCAACAGCTCAGGTTAAGCCATCTCAAGGTTCGTAATTGGAAATCCGGTGGATGACTTTAAAAAAATGTTTGTAAATAATGTATGTTAGCAAACCTCTGTCACTGTTTGTCATCGGCTTGAACTCGATTCTACTGGAGCTAATGGTGTCAGGCGAAAACGAAAAGATTGTAAGGAGATTGCTGCAGAAGCGATCAGCTCAGTATCAAGGTGGGTGGTGGGAATGAGTCTTTCGATATCGGCAGATGAATCGAAACACTTCCACGTTTGCACGAAGCGGAAACTTGGGAAGCTGCGTAAACTCCGACTTGATGGGAAAGCGATTCACATTGTGAATAGTGCAACCATTCTTGGCGTCATAATCAATACAGGATTTAACGTATACCACCATGCAGTGGATATCAAGCGAAAGTGCAAAAGTCGACTGAAGCTATTGTGTGTCCTAGGCGGGAGGATAACCGGCGGGTCGGGATTGCCACTGCAGTACATTGGGAACGCGACGGTGAGTAGAGGCAACAAAATAATTAAGAAAGTGTTGGAAACTGTGTCTAGGACGTCCCAAAGTAGTTCGATATTGACTCTGTGTGTCGAACTTCCTTTTCGTTATTCAGTCTGCAAACGCCAAGACATTGAAGTTGAAGGAGAGGAAGACTCTAGGTCAAACCGGATGGAACATGGACAATATCAATTCGCGCACAAGTGTGGTTTGAGGAGTTAACAGTTCAGGAACTTCCCCCGGACGCGTCAACACCTTTGTCACTCAACTGAAGCTGGAACGATTAGCCGCTATCCATCGACCACTCATTCCTAGCTGAGTTCAAGGTAGGTGAACCTGCGATCAAGGCAAAAGCGATATTTCGCCATATGGAGCAATCCAAGTACCAAGGCTACAGTAGACGAAGAGGAGGGAGTTGGCTTTGAAGCAGTGAACGGAGAACTAGGACGATGCGCACGCCTACTGAAGAAGCGAGGGCCATTACGCTGGTTTTAAGAACAGTAAACCCGGAGGTTAAAACAGTGGTTTTCACAGATTCGGCTAGTTGTCTTCAAGCTATCGAGAAGGGCAAATACTCTCATCCTTGGATTTGCAAAGCTCAGAGGGAATTGGAGCGACTTGGACTTGGATCGGCAGCAGACGGGAGCAACGGATCTTTACCCGTCTGCGAATCAATAGAAGGCTTACGCACGGGTGGCTAATGGATAGAGAGGCAAAGTGACAGCTGTAGAGTAAGCTTATCAGTGGAACATATTCTGATAGATTGCCGTAAATATGATAAAGAAATAAATCAATTTGAATTAGAAGGAACGATACACTGCTAGAAATTCCTACAAACACATGTTCATTTTTCTGATAAAATTTCTATTCAAAGGTTAAATGCCATATGTTATAATTGTTTACCGTAGTGGGTTATCAGATGCGTTATTTTTACAAGACAACTTTTTTTCCTGTTAGAAAGGTACTTAACTGAAGAAATAAAACATTTGATGGAATGGGAAATTCGTATACGCGCATGACGCATGATAATCGTCTTTAAATCTACAATAAGTTTGTTTCCCATTTTTCAAAATTGTTTCAGAAATTCGGCATCGAATTAACCAGTTGTAGTCCAATAGTATCTTTCGCCATTCTTCCTTATCTTACGGCCGCTTGGAGCTCTCGAACCATTCCAAACTGTCTTCCTACGCTGTACCTCCGTCTGGCCAGGATTATCCAAAGATTTTCAATGAGATTTAGGCCAGGACCACGTGCTGGCTAGTCTAATAGTGTGATATCTCGCTCGACATACCATTTGATACTTTGCTTACGTGGATCGCGGCGTTATCTTTTTGGACGACGAATTTTTCATCCATTACGTCATCAGTTTATGGGATCAAAACACTATCCAGTAGTTCAACGTTCAAATTTGCACGAAAACGCGGTCCATACCATAAGACTTCCACATCCAAAGTTTCTGCTCAATTTGAACTCTGGATTTTATAGCAGATCGAGCCTGTAGTACGCACACCAATCGAGTCCTTCAAGGTTGAATTCCTTTTCATCCGAAAACACAACGATGTTCCACTCAAGACTTCCAGGACATGTATTCTTGCGTAAAATCCAAACTCGCAACTTCGTAAGATTTGGTTTTTTGACTTTTTTCGTATAGACCATGTGCCCGGATCTCCGCAAAATTTGCGAAACACGCGTAGTTGTGATCGGGACATCAAGTTCCTTTTCGATGGCTGAGCAATTCAACTTTCCAACTTTTTGAATGATGGGGTTCAGTTCACGAATCGTTATTTTCGAGTTGCCCTTGTTCTGCTTCCGTATTTCCCGCAATTTTCACCTTTTTTCAAGAAATTTCGCACAACCGTTTCTCCTTTACCGATTCGTCTTGCTATGGCGCGAATACTTAGGCCAACATCCTTCAACTCAGAGATTATTTTTCGCTCTGGCTAGTCGAGAAAATTTTCTTTCGGCATCTTGACAACTTTGTAAAATTGTCGCTCCTTGTGGTTTTGTTTACGTTCCACACACTCACACATACAGCTGCAACTCAGAAGAATTACTACTGTTTGTGTAAATAGAGCGCGAATAGGAATTTCCTGTTATAGTTATTATAATCTATCACAGAAAACTAGTGACTAAACCTATATTCATTAAATTACTTAATTGTGTGTGATCATAGCGCAAGTAACGTTTTAGTAATCAAACAAAAATCCTTGCATATGTAGTAGGTTCGTTTTCATTTTCAGGAACTCTTTTTTTTCCTGTGTAGTAAATATGCAGCTGATCATTTAGTGAGGAAATAGGCCTCCATGAATGCATGCTGAAAAATAGGCTATCGTGGTGAACAACTGCAAACATACTATCATTACATTTCTATTATAATAAAAGGAAATTAAGGACTTTGGCAAATTTGATAAACATTATTTAGTTTCCTATATTTTACACACTCGTCTGATGATGGACATACCTGAAAAGAAAGAAAATTAAAGGGAAAATTAATATATTGAAATGGGGAATGAAACATTTATTAGTAATCAAAAAATAAAAGCTGAAAAAGCAGGTGTAATTCTACCGGCGAAAAGTATGCAATGCTCGTTTGCCAATCAAAACATTCCAGCAAATCATCCACTTACAACAATATCGGCACTGGGCCATGTGGCCCCATTTTTCATTTCAGCAAATTGTCAGACACGGTTTTCACGGTTATTACCACCCATCTTCCCCACAAATCGAATCGAATTAAACGATCAAGGTTTCCTCTCGGCTATTCCGTCACGCAAATCAAACTGTCTGCCTCCAAATAAGAGGCACAACATCGCAGAAGCCCACCATCAATTGGAATACAAAGGAAAACCGCTCCCACCATCACACCCCCGGCATCTTGTTGCTCCTTCGACTCGAAGTTAGCCAGTGAATAAGGAAGGAACCAAGCTCGCTTCATCTCCCAAGAAGCATTAATCAGCGCCAACAATTGTACGACCAACATTCAACAACCGGCCCAAGATTGCGCGCACGTCATCCGAGAGGAAGTGGTCTACACTAATGGCACATGGTTGGGTATGTATGGGTGGGTGGAGTTCTTTTATGTTGGTGGAGAATCTTTTCAGACGTGCGCTACGACCAAACAATGCAAATAAAGGGCAGTTCGCGATAATGTATCCGAGTGAAAGAAATTTGCATACGAATACTGCGAGAAAAAATATATTCAAGGGGCTTATCGGAGAAGCGGGAAGAAAACACTGAAGCTTTAACTAAGAAAACAAAAACTCATAAAAGTAATGAATCTGTTTTCATTATTTTACATTGAAAGTGCATTGGCAGATTGCTACGTGCAGAAACCACATTCAGATCTCATCAGTATTCAAGTCACCAGTCGGTGCTGCTTCATCCTGATAAAAAAAGTGCAGTCAAGAATTAAAATAAGCCGCAGCAGGAAAAAAACCCACTTCCATCCGATGCCAAAGCGACGCGTCAGTCATGCTAATTATGTCACAAATAAACCCTTGCACGAATGAGAGAGAAAAACCCAACTTGCATGGTTGCTTCCGACGACGACGCCGACGCCGACGACGCTGACGACAGGGAACATCTTCAATCGAAAGAATGTGAAATGAAGAAGTCACGCTACTTTTTAATGCTCGAAAAAGCAAAAACACCCATCTCAAATGACAGCCACGTGTTGGTGTGGCGGCGAGAAAGACTACGAAGAAGGCTTAAGCCGGCGGCGTTGAGAATATTGTTTACAAAGCATTATATTAATCAACCCGAAAGGCACGGCGTGTGGACCTACCTACATATAGTCACAAGCCGCTGGGAGAAACGCTATCGTCGTCGCTACAATGAGCCGAATGCAAACAAAAAGAAGGAATTGTAGCAAAGTGAAAATTTTCGTGGAATGTCGAACTTTTCCGCTGAAAGAGAGAAAGCTTACGTAATGTAAACATTGGGGCAGATGCAGCAGGTTTTCGTTTATTGTTATGGAGTATCTGTTTGTAAGTTATGCAGTTGGTCGGAGAATGTTAGATACGGTCAACAATTGATTTTAACTGTGCGCCAGTCTGCAATAAACTACTGCAAATAGTAATTTTGTAACGTGATAGTCAGATTACTTTAACTTGGATGTAAAAGACTAGTGGAGTATAGACCTAATCAGAAGACATATAGGAATTATTCAAAATAATTAAAAAATGTAGTAAGACATATTATGTTTGTGATCCACCTATCCTCATGTACCAATAATATCGTCTGTATGTAGCAATTTAGTTGATACATTTATGTTGTGCTAAAACATTTTTGCCGAGTTGCCTAATATGTAATAAACGTTCGGCAGGAACTCCGGACAACAACCCTGCAAAGATGGTGTTCATCTCTGGCCGGAAAAAGACGTGGAGGGCAGCAATCCAGGTGGACAGATATATGACGAGTCTGTATCGTCAACGAGGTTGGAGTGAAGCAGCTATGCTTTAAAAACATTGGCGAAATAGTTGAGACAAATTGTAATTGTAATGTGGTTACACCAATGAAATTAAATGAAACGGTTGGCTGTTTGAAGAATCACAAAACATGATGGTAGCTTTCTTCGTTGGGAAAATATTAAAAAGAAGAAAGCCTTTAGAGCCGATTTGAACCGATTCAAGCCAACAGTAAGGATGCTGTTGGGGCTACTCCCCAAGGGTGATGGTGGTTTACTTCATAGGGATCACGAATAGTTTTTGATACCTAACAGTTGACTTAAAACCATTTTTAAACCACCAGTAAACATGTGGTTATGCCCGAGCTCTCTTCTTAATTCCACCCTCAAGGTTCTGTACAACGCTTGAATCGACGTTTTTATCTGCATTCAACCATGTCCTGTTCCGTAGAGACTACATAAATGTGCCTACGACGTTCGTGCTTCATTGAAACCCAATATCAGTTGATCGACCGCCACTCCGGTGTGTTTAAGTGATTGAGTCGTCTTGTAAGACTACAAAAAGTGCTTGGAGGAGTGACAAGCGGCTAGATTGTAATAACATTATGTGATTTGAGGAACGGGAGCAATCGTTTCTTCAGCCACTAATGGACTTGGCCATTTAAGGTTGCAGTTGTAATGACGTTCAACCGTCTTCTGTCGGTCATTGTGGTTTTCGTGCTTACTGAACCCGGAATGAACGTAGTTCTGCTCGTTCCTTGACTTTTTGTCAGATGTTGTTTCTTCGATATCGGGTGCGTTATCGGACTCGTTTGAAACACGCAAAGGACTTCGACAAAACGATGGTCTTTCCTGTCTCCTGTTCAAGTTTACGCTAGAAGGTGTTATGAAACGTGCGGAGTTTAACATGCGGGGTACTATTTTCAATAAATCCGGCCAGTTCATCTGCTTCGCTGACGACGTGGACATTGTCGGCAGAACGTTCCACGTGGTAGCTGATTAGTACACCAAGATGAAACGTGTAGCGGAAAAGGTTGGATCGAAGGTGAATGCGTCGAAGACTAAGTATCTGTTGGTTGGAAGAACCGAGCGTGATAGAGCTCGCATAGGCAGAACTGTGACAATCGACGAAGATGAGTTCGAGGTGGTGGATGAGTTTGTGTACCTTGGATCATTGGTTACGTCGGATAACAACTGCAGCAGAGAAATTCGGAATTCGCATTATTACCAGAAGTTGGGCTTACTCCACAAGACCTTGAGGGCTGATAAACTTCATCCCCGTACAGTGTACCATTTGCTTCATCCCCGTAAAGTGTATCGTGCACAAAACGATGCTAAGACCGGTAGTTTCTTAAAGGCATGAGACGTGGACAATGCTCGAAGTGCTTAGGACCATCTTTGGCGGTGTATGTGAAAACGGTGTATGGAGGAGAAGGATAAACCACGAACTGGCGCACTTCTATGGCGCAAGTATCC
>JASCZW010002615.1:0-13599 GCA_034211315.2 Aedes japonicus
TTTCATATTTTTAAAGGGACACTGAAGCTTGAGGCATTCGCATAGATGACACAATTTTCCACAGCTTTTTTCCTATGTAAGACTCTTTCCAGTTTAGTATTTTAAAATCAAAATTTAGTTTTCATTTGATAAATTCAACAGATTTTTTTTCAACCAGGAGATTCAACAATAACCATTGATGGTGTGTACCATATTTTAATATGGTGTCATCATCACTCATGATCATCAATATCATTATGGTCATATGAATGATTTTTGTATAGACTGCTTCTTCGGATTGTATGTTATTTCCCGGAATTTCGTTTCCCGGAAGTTTATTTCCTGAAATGACATTTCCCGGAAAAACATTTCCCGGAATGTTCAAATCCCGGAAAACTTAATATTTTGCTAAAAAAAAGTTTTTTCTATAAATTTAAACAAAACCTAATTTCGTTTTATAAATATAACCTCATGGTAATAACTATATGTTATATTATAAACATAATAATGATCATATTTGTTTGATCTATTTATTTCCTATATATTCTGCAAAAGCAAGCAACAGGTCCGTGATATTCCTTTTTTTCAAAATATTTGGAAGAACAGCCCATGTTTAAAAGAAGGGTAAATCTCCTATGAAGGGTATTTTTTCATTTTTCATATCTAAGGTACAAAAAAATATTTGAGCGAACCATTTATAGGAGATTCACTCTTCTTTTAAACATGAACTGTTCTTTCAAACACTGGTTACTGGTCTATCCACCTCAGGTAAATATTTGTTCATTAAGCCTATCTCAAAGTGACTTTTCACTATTTAACCATGTCAAAGCATTTGCATTTATTTTACAGAATAAATCAAGTTTTGTCTCTTACCTTGTTTCCAATAAACTTCAATACATAAATATATAGATGGTTTTTAAAGCTTCTTTTTTTTCAGTTTAATATTTGAAAAAGAAAAAGAAAATTAACTTTTCCGGGAAGTGGTGCTTTTCGGGAATTGATATATTCCGGGATCGTCATTCTGGGAAATGAACTTCCAGGAAATGAAATTCCGGGAAATGACGTACAATCGCTTCTTCGGTTAGTCAGTGATTATCTCTTAAATTTCAGGGAAACTCTCTCTTGATCTTCTGCAAGCCTCTTTGCTTTATTCTGGGAAGTTTCCTCCTGAACTTCAGACAAAATTCCTCAAGAACTTCTTGGCAGTCACTCCTTGTTTTCTTCGAAATTCACATTTAAGAAACTCCCCCTCCCTTACCATCCAGAAACATTTGGTAATTTTTTTCCTGAACATAGTTACTTTTTCATAGTTCCCACTTCTGATAAGTCCCATCCTGAACTATGAGGAAAGTTTCTGCAAAACTTTGAGAAAGTACTCTTCAGATTTTTTTGGAAAATCTTCTTAAGTTGCTAGAATTTCTTCCTGAACTTCTGAGAAGATCTTTTCCGCACTGCCAAAATAATCTCTTCTGAACCTCAGAGATTATTGTCATTGGTATTGTTCTGAACTTCGGGGATGTTTGTTCCTGAATTTCTAAGAATTTCCTGTTTGAGCTACTAGAAAGATACCCCTATACTTCTGGAAAGTTTCTTCCTGATTTTATCAAAAGAATCTACCATAACAAATTTAGATTTTGTGAACTTCGAGCAGTTCTCAGTCTTAAATGCCGGAATGTTTGATTTTGAACTTTGGGGAAGCTCTCTAGCACTTCTAGGTAGTTCCAACTGAACTTTTGGTCTCTTCGCAACTTCTGAGAAGTACTCTTGTGAACTTTTGAGGAGTTTTTTACTGATTTTTTTTTGAAAAATTCCTTCTTGACCCTAGAGGTAGGCTTTTTCCTGAAATTCGGGGAAGTTTTTTCCTGAGCTTGTTCTGATTTGGAAAAGCTACCAAATACTTCTAAGAAGACCCAACTAACATTTCGAGAAGTTTCTTCTGAATCTTCTGGGAAGTTATTTCCTGAACTTGAGAGAAGTTCTTTCCTCAACTTCTATGACGCATCGTCCTGAGGATTTTTTTTCCAGATTTTTTGAGAAATGATAGGTAGTGCCCTTCTTGGTTAGCTCCCATCTGAATTTTGGGGAAGTTTTTTTTCTGAACTTCTGGAAGTTCAATCTTGAATTTCTGGGAAGAACTCCAAAACCACTGAAAAAGTCCAAACTTCAGAGAATTCCTCTCCCCTCCACTTCTTCCTGAAGCTCTGATAAATCCTCTCCTGATTCTTGGAGAAGTTCTGTCTTGAAATTCTGGTAAGTATGATCTTGAACTTCGATACTGAATTTTTGAAGGTTCTTCTTGCATAAACTGCTTGCTCCCAATACTTCTGAGAAGTTTCTACCTGACCATAGGAGATTTTTTTTTTCGAGGAAGTCTCTAAGTCTCTCAAACATGATTTGTATTGTTGTGAACCTTGATTTTCGTTGTGACTCAATAGCAAAGGACCAATATTACCAACGCTTTGCCAGTAATTTGTCGCATGGGTTCGAACACGCGTCGGATTGAACACTACTAAAGTAGGGACTCCATGTTACCCTTGGAAAGGGCTTATACAATACTTATCTCCGGGCCCATTGTGTCTCCAAGTGGCCCACCGCTTTCGTTTCTTCAAGGATTTCTACTTTAAATGATACCTACGATATTTTAAAACATTTCAACAAAGCTTCTTACGGTATCTACTATACTGCGTTTAAATACTACATATACTGCGTACTGCGTACGTTTTAAATCCGAAATTTATGGAATACTTTTATTTGAAATTTAAAAAATATTTCAAATGTCTGTAAAAGCCTGCAACGTTAATAAAATGTCAGCTAAATGTCTGCATCGTTAAGAAAGTCTGCAATAAAAATGAAAAGTCTGCAAATTTACAGACATGTCTGTAAATATTGCATCCCTGGTTCGACCTTCTCCTTACCTTATACACACTCATGTGGATTTACCCAAAATTGAGTAGAGTAGAAACTTTTCAATATTGGGAAACCGGGTGTGAACCCAAATCTGGATAAACCAACAACTTATTTGGTTTTGACTTAGTTGTACCCATTATATAAAATGTTGTTTTTATGGAAATTGGGTAAAATGTTGCAATAAAAAATACCCCAGGCTACTTTATTCAGGCTTTTATTTCTTTATGCTTTGGTTTAAAAAGGTTTGTCAGCTATATAGTTTCAATATTTCATTTGTGGTATGGTTAAACATGCTCAGTAAAGTACACCTTCAATTAATGTTGATTAAAAACAGAATTACTCGAAGTATTTATTACCTGCTGGAAGTGGTTGGTGAGCTTTCGCTGATCGAACAAATGTTTCTTTTTCGTCAAATTTTTGAAGTTAAACAGATTTTGTTATCTTGTTACTTTGTGGCCTATTTGAAATGAAATATGTTTGAAAAGTTGTGGTTGTAAAAAGAAAATGTAGATGAAGAAAATCCCTCAGCCAGGATGTAGGATGTGGGGGGACTGAGTAGTTGTTGGACTCTATTGAGTTTCTTCCAAAACCAACAAATATCCGAAAGCAGCCCTGACAAAAGCTTTTTATAAATAAGGGTAAAAATCCAAGCCTTCACCTCTTTGAGCGCCGGTTCTCCACGTTAGGGGCGGCTCAAAACAGCGTATGTTCTCCATGTTAGGAGCGGCTGAGTCTCCGTCTTGTTAGTGCGCCCAGGACTCTGAATACAAAAGCCGAAAGTCCTGGTGGTGCTTGGGACTGTTAAGCAGCAGCATCACGATGGTCCTCCTGCGAGATAGTGGGGTTGGTTGTGAACCTCGCGAGCTGACACCATTAAAAAGGAATTGCAACGAATAATACACAAGGGCACCCAAAACTCACCGTAGAGAACAACTTTCGGTACCGGCGCCCACCACAGTACAATCTCGCGTGACTGCCGACGAAGCCGACAGAACGAGTGGTTCGACGAGGAATGTAAGCAGGTGTTGAATGAGAAGAACGCAGTGCGGACACTTATGCTGCGTCAAGCTACCCGTCATAGTGTGGAACGACACAGACAGAAGCGACGACAGCAGACCCAACTCTTCCGGGAGAAGGAGGAGCGTGAGGAACTAGAACAGCTGCACCGCTCACATGAAACGCGAAAGCTCTACCAGAAACTCAACGCATCCCGCAGAGGCTTCGTGCCGCGAGCAGAAATGTGTCGAGATAAGGATGGAAGAATCCTGACGGACGATCGTGAGGTCACCAAAAGGTGGAAGCGACTACATCAGGAGGATATGTACTGGACTCCAGTACAGGAAGCGGACAAAGACAACGATGGAAGAGACGTAGTCGATGCAGTAAGAGATGTGCCACCCTCCATGATAGGTGAAGTTAAGGATGGCATCAAGCAGCTGAAGAACAACAAATTGGTTGGAAGGGATGGAATCGGAGCAGAACTTATCAAGATTGACCCGGACAAGTTGGAAAATTGCCTGCATCGACTGATAGTCAAGATTTGGGATACCGAACAGCTACCGGAGGAGTGGAAGGATGGGGTTATCTGCCTATTCTATATAAAAGGCGACAAGCTGGACTGTGAAAACTATCGTGCGATCACTGTCCTTAATGCCGCCTATAAAGTATTATCTCAAAACATCTTCCAGCGACTGTTGCCCCGAGCAAATAGATTTGTGGGAAGTTATCAGGCCGGCTTCATCGAAGGACGGTCTACAACGGATCCAATCTTCACTTTGCAGCAGATCCTCCAAAAGTGCCGTGAAAATAGAGTCCCAACGCATCATCTATTCATCGACTTTAAAGCCGCATATGATACAATTAACCGATATGAGCTATGGAAGATCATGGACGAGAACAGCTTTTCGGGGAAGCTGACCCGACTTATCAAGGCTACGATGGATGGTACTAAGGGCTGTGTGAGGATAGGAGGCTTCGTCGAGGTGATGGTCTCTCTTGCTTCCTGTTCAACATTGCTCTTGAAGGTGTTTTCCCAAGTAAAAATTTTGGTTTTATGAGGGTTCTGAAGACCATGATTCAGCCTTTAAGCGTGCTTTAAAACCACAATAAAACTTGAATTGTTGCTTGGGATGCGACGAGCGGCGTTTAACATGCGAGGCACGATTTTCACTACCTATGCCTACCATGGGCTCCACAAGCAACTACGGTCAAACAGACTTAGCTCCCGTAAGAAGTGCATCCTGTACAAAACGCTAATAAGACCGGTTGTTCTCTACGTTCATGAGACGTGGACAATGCTTGAAGAGGACCTGCAAGCACTCGGAGTTTTTGAGCGACGGATGTTAAGAACCATCTTTAGTGGAGTACAGGAGGACGGACTATGGAGGCGAACGATGAACCATGAGCTCGCGTAACTCAACGGTGAACCCAGTATTGATAAAGTGGCAAAAACTGGAAGGATACGCTGGCCAGGACATGTTTCGAGAATGCCGGGCAACTATCCTGCAAAAATGGTGTTTGACAGGAATCTGGTTGATACAAGACGACGTGGGGCGCAACGAGCAAGATGGTCAGACCAGGTGAAGCAAGACCTAGGGGGTACAAGGTGCTCAAGGGATTGGAGAGGAGCAGCCATGAATCGGGCATTATGGAGGGATATTGTGATTTGTTATAGTGTTGTGACGTTTTGCCAAGTAAATAAAATAATAAAAAAATAGCTGCTTTGAATTATTGCCTAGAACAAGCTAATGGATGATGGTGTTTGTTTAAATATGCATGACCAGACCACCTAAATGGAATAAAATTTGAGTTTTTTTCTACTGTAAATTCTTTTCAATTTTTTTTCACTTTTCTGGGCAAACATGGTTAATCGAAGAAACATTATTCAATGCAAGGTCCAGGTCAGCTCCCTGGCGTAATGAAGCAGCCTAAACCAGAATGTCATGTAAATACAATTGAGAGCTTTCGATGCCAGATACCATTTTCTGCATTAGTATGATTGTGTGACAAGTACAATCATACCCTGCCCAGGGAGTCAATAAATTTTCCTTAACGAAAAACTCCTAGACCAGACAGGGAATCGAGCCCAGCCACTCCAGTATCGTGTTGCATTGTAGCTGACTGAGCTAAAGAAGTACCCAACTATCACACACGTCGTGTAAAATTTTCTCTGTTTTTCCACATATAACCTACAAGTTTTCGTTGTGGTTCGCGATAGTAGGGATCATTTTGACAACTGTTTGTTATGTTTTAGTCCAAAACCCACTACCAAATTTCAGAAAGCATTCTACCACACGCAGGCATGATGAGCCTAATCGAACAAACCCTCAGTTCTAGCTTTTTACGCCAGATGGCATCCTCCATCGTGGTAAATAGTTAAGCAAATTTTACAGTGTGAGTAAAATCATAATTTCCAATAATTGTAATAAAAAACCTTAGCAATTCACGCGTTATGCGAATAAGACCCGCAGAGGCGCAATAATCAGCCGGTTTCTCTGGTTTGAAAATTCAAGTGATAACTTGAGTCTTGTTTTTACCAATAGAGTACTTAAAATTCTTAAACACTGTTGCCATAGGCGCAAAAACGTGAACGGAATTGTGTTAACCCTAAAAACTAGATTGTTTGCTATAGTTTCTCAAGCGAAGTTCAACCATGAGTTATTTTCAATCTGATGAAGACAAAAATTTGGTGATTAATCACCCTAACGTTTGAATTTAAAAAAAAATGAACTTGTTTCGTATGGTGATAAAAAAAAGGGTTAAACAGATAATAACTTCTGATAAATTTCCCATGGAAGGTAGTTATCTATCTTAACCTATCCATGTTGCTTCCTATGGAGCTCCTGTGGTCTGAATAGACAAGTTCGCCATAACCCCTACTTTACCATCGGCTTTGGACTTGCACTCTTATTGCCCCACCAATTGCTGCAAAATGAAAATATATTTCCCATGGAAGGTAATTATTTGAGCTTACTTGCATACAAATTCTACGCCCTTGCGGGCGGCTTTCCGGCAGTTAACCGAACATTTGCCATGGCGGACGAAAACATGCGTGTAGACTTGTTTTTGAGTTCTTTTCTTAACACACTACTGCCATCTGTTCAGCTTTATCATCCATCACAGTGTGCTCAACAGATGGCGCAGGTGTGTAAGTGACCATGATTTGTAGTGAAAAATGTTCGATGCGTTATGTCTGTTTGTCTGTGATATGAATGTTAATAAATTAACGGAGATGGCTTGATATAAAAATATAAACATTTTCATAAAAACATCGAGTTGTTACGGTCTTTGGTGATAATTTTTGATGCTGCTGATCGAAAATTATGCAGAAAAAATGCAAAACTACCAAATTTAAAATGATTTTTTTCCCTAAAGGGGACAAAAGGGGACAAACAATTTTGCATAGATCTTGTAGATGGAAGTTTGTACTTTCAATTCGCGTACTATTTGTTTGCAAATATTTGCAAATAAAGGAATAAGATATCTTGCAAAAACGTATACTTTTTTACAATTCAACCCCTACAACTTATCTTATACAATAACTAGCAACTATCTTGTATCTTCAAAATGTGCGTCATTTTATACCCTAAAAGTCATCTATGCAGAGTTTTCAAATTCAAATTGAAATAAAAAAGTTACAGCAAAAAAACTGTTTTTTCAAGTCCCACCCTAAGGAAAGATAGAAAAACTGTTATAAAACGATACGTAGATGATATAGAATTAAAATTTTCTCACCAAAGTTTTATAAAATTAGAATATATACAATTCTGTTGATGCCAAAAGTCCTCTAAATCATAAGAATAAAAAGTTGAAATTTTTATTATGAACATAAAAGGACCACCCTAGTCACAACCCAAACCAGAAGATAGATCTTATTTTAAAAATCAAATCTTCCGAAAACACCATCTGTCTAAAGTTAATGGTTTTCAAGTTATCGATTTTTGTCGTGAAATGTCGTGCCAGGGTGAGATAGGTCTGGTCGTCCATCACCACCGCCACGTCGCAATTCGCCGGGAAAATCGAGCTGACCATCTTTTTAAGCCGCTGCCGCTGCGTCATTGTCTGCAGCTTCGAGTGGACCAGTGGACGTGACTTCCGCTTCCTGACATGCTCATGTTCGCTAGGTACTTTTTCACTGTTTGGCCGGTTGAACCGACCTCCCGGCCTCTTTTCTTCTTCGGTCTCCTTCTTCAGAATCCTTTGAAGCTTTTTGTCACTAAGGATCTAATGTTGTAGATGCCGGAACGGGCGTATCTGGCGTTCACAAAGTGCCGCACGATGTCCGTTTTCAAAGCGGTGGGGTGCCATTCTTTGAACGCACACACTTCTGAACGGAGTTGCTTCACTGTTTTTGCCATCACGGTTAGAGTTCGACTGATAGAGCTGTCAAATTTTGTCTGCTGACTCATGGGCTACTATGATTGATGCTGATGGGTTGTTTTGTCAGTGCGGGTGAGCCCATGAAAAATCGGCAATGTTTGTCCATTTTTTCAAAGCAAACGTAACGTCTTTCTCAGGTTTGCCGTAATCATATTCAAAACCTTCTAATGCAACTGCCGATCTTTAAGGTGTCGCCACACGGTGATTATTTCTAGTATAGAGTAAGCTACATGCTAGAAAACTATGTGTAATAGCTCTTAGGAAAACCTTAGTGATAGCTCATAATTATGACTTGCAAGCGATAGTTTGACGCGTTTGAGGATATGGAACCGTGCTCATTATCATGTGTAAACTCTAGCGCTAGTCGATGCAATTCTGTAAATAATATTATTTTTTTAGATAAATCTATCATTTCATTTTTCTTTTATTTTTGCTGCTCTAAAAACCGGTTCAATCAAATAATTTGAAACCGCAACTGAATGAAGTTCAGAACTCCTCGAAAAAACTTTCCGAAACTTCTATGAAAAACTTATCTAAAATTCTCTGATGAATTTCCCTGAATTTCTTAGAAGAACTTTCTTGAACTTCTGTAAAGAACTTTCCAAACTTCTCTGATGAACTTTCCTAAACTTTTCCTTGGAGAACTTCTTTGAATTTATCTAAAGAACTTCCCCGAACTTCTCTAAAGAACTGCCATGAAGTTCTTTGTAGAACTTCCCTGAAGTTCTCTGATGAACGTCCCTTTTGAACTTTGAACTTTTTTTCTTTCTCTGTCCATATCTACCGAATGTGCTCGTGAGTACTACCAGAATTTAGTTTTAAAAGAACACATGGGACCACAAATAGATTCGGTCGTGTGTACACCGGAATAGAATATGTGATAGCGCTGCGCCAAAGAATTCTACTACAGAGCTCATATTTTTGCAAAACTGTTTCTCTTATCTCATAGAACTATGACATAAATATCTATAGCGGCTATATTAAAGAGAACTGGCGGCACTTTTAGTTCCACTCCGACGCTTGTTATGATCTTGTTTGAGAAAACTGCATACGGTTGATTCAACCAGTTTCAACGACTTCGCGAAGTGGGTGTCCAAAATCAATGTTCTGTTCACGATTTCCATCGGGTATAACTTCTTTGAAACAAAATGAATCGTGAAAAACTTTTTAGCACTGAAAAAGAAACTCCTGTCAAAACATTGCACATCCGACCATAACACTGAGCGAACATATCGAGAAGAATTCATGGGAATATCGTATGGAGATTTGCCTCAAGACATTTTTGAAAATTTTATACGATTCTCTAATGGAAAGAAGTTCATGGGACGATCGTAAGAAAATTTTCCAAAGAGAAAAAAAAAGTTGCAATCGTGATTCAAACCATGCACCTCGGGATCCAGAAGCGAGCCCCAGTCCCATGGGAATAAACATACTTGATAAGTGTTGTCGATTGAAAGGGTATATGAGGCATGTTTTTCTTGATTAATGCAACGGTTATCATTTCATACGATTTCGTATAGAATGAATCTTGGACTCTTGCTTTAAAGTTCATAGTTCCGATCGTATCAAAGTCGTACGGACAATTTCCTGAGTGTGGGATCGCTGCATTAACATAAATGATGCGTCCATATATTCGATGACTCAAGTCTGTACTTCCGTTCCTAAACCTTACGCAATCATACATAGCATTCAGCACCCAGCTATTATCATATTATCATCATCATTATCATAGCATTAAGCATCAGATATCATCATATCATAGTTTTGAAACTTTCAGATTCAGCAATGTAGTCAACACAAATGAGTTACCCCCATTCTAAACGAGTCACACTAGCCTTGATTTTAAATAAGTAATTGTGGTGAAAGATATATGATATCAAAATTTGACACTGAATTTAAATTTGTTTATGTTATATTCTCATTGATTTTGTAAGTCGAGGTCTAAAACTTCAAGTAATATGAGGCTGAACATTGATATTCGATGCCAATAATTAGAGTAATACCATGTTCAACTTACTGTATTGCTTTTTTCTAATGAATCATAATGAATTCCATGTTATCAATACGTTTTCGTAATAATGCTCATAATTATAATACTTGTTTACAAAGTGAGGAAAACAAATCTTAGCTGAATTCGTATTTCATATCCTCGGTAATATTTTGAGTCAAAAGATAAGACAACAAACAGTGAAAAAGTATCGCTGAATTCGCAACTGAACTAATCAACTGCGCTGTGCTACGATTGAAGTTTGTAACACAGCCTGAAGCATCCCAGTTTTATTGATAATTTACCATCGATGGCTTCCTGTAAGTCTTCGCTTCCCATCACACATGCACCTGAATAAATTTATATACTGTATGCCCATGTCTCTTTGTGTTTAAACTTGAATCAGGAAATCAACTCTCGTATTCGGAAACGGATACATTATCAGGCGTATAAATTAGATTGTAGTGTAATGTTTGGCAGCAGACGAGAGGTCGGTGTGGTGCGACGAAGAAGTAATCATGCTGCTAATTTATCAATGCTGTGCTGTGATAGAGTTCGTTTTCGCGCTCCAAGGGGGAGGGGGGGGTGGAGCTTGACCCATTTTCCAATTATGGCGAGGGATAGTGTACCGGAAATTATTTGGAAGCTGCGTTACACTGCGAAAGCCACAACTGTTATCGTAGGTAATTTACATTTTGGGAGGATTGCGCTTCCAGGGCTAAGACTATCAGCAACAGAGCGGTATCAACACATAAGCACACCCACGCCCCCATCCACCCCCCCCCCCCACCGACTGGCCCATAATGGATGCGCGATGGGCGATAAATGGAGCTCGTTGATTATTCAGTGCGGTATGTTGTTTAGTGGATTTGATAAATTTTGAAATTGGAGATTTTTCGGCTAGAGATTTGCATAACCATAACTTCGATGATTGGCTGTAGGCTATTCGTGGAATGCTTTAGCGATTGAACGCTTTGTTCTGAAATTGTGAGGGTGTTTTGGTCATGGAATAGTTTTCAAATTTTGTATCATGTTGAACATAGAGCATTAATGATATTTTTTTTCTTTTTTACTTTCAGATCGTATTACAAAATTACATCGGAGTAAATATAGCTATGGTAAGATATATTTCAAATCAACTAACAAGAATTTCATATACATCCCAAACAAAGAATGTAGATTATTAAATCAACGAGTGATCTGTTTAATAAGATATTACATTATGCCGTTGACTTACGTTCTTGAATTATAGTTTTCATGAAGTTTAAAATTATATAGTAGAACTGATTTGAATTCTTTTCAAATAGTTGTCTTCTTTTACAACTCACGTTTCCTTCATTTGGCTCTAAAAGCCAAACAAAGTTTTGCCACCCGATCAATGTCTACCGTAAATTTTTAAGCCTTCACACGACTATTTTTCTACATGCAATAATTCTACAACGAGTAAAATGAAAAGAGTCTAAGGTAGCATTAAGTTCATGCTCTAAAATTATGCATCTTCTTCTTTCCAATCGGTATTCTAACATGGGCACTATTTCATTAATGCAAAAATCAATGATAATTCGTGCATTTAAAAGCGACTAAATGTTCCGATTTTTCAAGTAGTCAATATATGCTAGTTGCCTATATACTGGGAAAAAGACAGCTCCATCAGTTTGTTTACGGCAGCTATGGCGAGAACAGTGAAACAGTGATCTATGGTTTGTTCGTACCACTTGCTGCATCCGGGCCTAAAAAAGTCGGCCATCGTGGCCCACTTCGTGTCGATATTCTGGCACAATATTCCGTCCGACCGTTATAAGCGATCGGAGGATTCAACAGAAGCTCAAACGGAAGACGGAAGGCAAGGTGGCCACTTCGTCCCGTGCGTTGGAGCCGGGAGGGCGGTGCCTTCCCAATTAACAATTTAAGTGTCATGAATTCCTACGAGGGTATTACAAAATGACATCCATAAAACCCTGGTCACCGTATACTTGTCCTGATTGCTTCCCCCATAGCCTCAAACAGACTTAAAATTGCCCACCCTGGAATGGTTCTGAGGCGTATATTTTAGTGTCAGTTCTTGATTAGATTAAAATAAAAAGATTATTAAATCGTTTGAAAGCTATCCCATATCTGACCCAAACCGCATCCTAGCCGGCAACGGCAACTGGTTTGCGGACAGGCCTAGTATGGCAGCATTATGGACGATGGGCAAATACCCGGTTCAGGAAGTTGTGTCTACCACAAACGAAGGCTTCGTGGTTGTAATATCGAATGGAGTGTTTTTAGCAGCTTTCTTCGCACCGCCAAGATGGTCGATCGATTTGCAATATGCTCGATCGGATGACAACGGAGCTAACTGGCATAAACCCGTTGGTAATAGCGGGGGACTTCAACGCTTGGGCGCTCGAGCGGGGCAGCCGCCTTGCCAACCCCAGGGGCCAGATTCTTCTGGAGGCTTTAGCTAGGCTCAATGTGGACCTAGCCAACGTGGGTACTAAGAGTACCGACAATAGAAACGGAGCGGAATCGATAATCGATGTAACTTTCAGCAGTCCTGGGCTGCTTAGTAATTGGAAGATGGATGTTGGCTACACCCTTAGCGACCACTTTGCGGTTCGTTATTGTATCATCCACAATACTAGGCAGCGTGTGGAAGGAGAAGCATCGAGACCATTCGCCCGCAGATGAAGGACGTCCTACTTTGACGAAGAGACATTTAAAGAGACGCTTGAATGGGAACGAAACTTACGCAAAACCCAGTGACCCAATGACACTTACAGGAACGTGCGATGCGACCATGCCGAGGGAAGTCAAACCGAGGAATGGAAGATCTTCGAAGAACATGCCTCCACGCAAGATGGAGGATGCAAAGAGCGCGGTCCGACACCGATAGAATCGAGCGTAGCGGGGCGCTATTTGCAATGAAGCTCGCGCTAAAGAGGGAGATAAAGGCCAACAAGTAAGCCTGCTTTGAGGGCCTGTGACAGATGGCCAATATGAACCCATGGGGTAACGCCTATCGGGTAGTAATGGCCAAAACCAGAGGATCGGCAGCTCCAACCGAGCAATCACCAGATCGTGATCGTTGGGGGACTCTTTCCGAACCACGACCCGATTCCATGACCCCCGCCGCCGTAGATTTGTCCCACGACCAGCGTTCCAGTATCTCAGACGGAAGGAAGGGTGGCTCAGCCGAACATCCGTGACATCGTGGGCATTGACAACGGCACAACTGGGGTCGGCGACGAGGTGACGGTGATGAACAAGAACCTCATTGGAACCTAGCCACCACAGCGGCTATCTTGCTGGCTCCCGAAATGTTTTGGGTGGTGATGCAAAGAGTCTGAACGAGGGCGTCTTTC
>JASCZW010002616.1:0-27775 GCA_034211315.2 Aedes japonicus
ATGAAGTGAACATTGTACCCAAAACCTCAAACCCGCCAAATTGCCCAGAGCTACGACCAATCGAGAGATATTGGGCTCTGATGAAGCGGAAGCTCTCTGGAAAGAAGCAAGGAATCAAAGACATCAAACACTTCCTACAAATTTGGACAAAGACGGCTACTACGATTTCTGAAGAGTCTGTACAAACCCTAATGTACGGAGCTTAGCGCAAAGTTCGTAAACTTTATGCAAATACCGAATAACTACGTTTTGTCTTCACGAATTGTTAAAACACATCCTATGAATCTGAAATAAACAACTACGACGGAAATATAATGCCAAATTTATGTTTAATTCATATTTTGAGGTGTTCGGATTATTGCGGATACAAACCCTATTTCAAAAAGACGGGGTAAGGTCCACCCGAGTGGTAATATGGTCGGTGCTAAGAAAAGTGGGAAAGATAGCTATAGAACGGATTTGTTTGTGCCGGATTCCCATAGTACTAATGCCACTGGTTTCCTATATAATGGAAGATCCGGCATTAACGAATACACGTAACATATGGGATTTGAGATAATTGGGTCCAAACTGGGTAATGTGGTGAAATAACTTCCTGATATCTTGAGCAAAATTGTTGAGCAGATAGTTGATCACCCTTTGAAAACATTGAGCTTCCGGTAGGGCACCAGGTAGTCCTCCACATGATCCGGAACAACCGTAAAAGTTTTCATCCCATGGAAATGGTCCTAGATCTCGTTTTTTTCGAAAACAATTGTTGCATGCATTCAATGTTATGACTGGATTATTGTCCCAAGGGCCTACCAGGTGACTCTTCGAAAGATCTGGAACAACCGTAAATGTGGCCATTTCATGGAAATCCGGCGGGCCCATAGGACCATCATCCGGTCATAACATCGAATTCATGCTAATGAGTCATCAACATGATGTTCAGAAAAAAAACGAGGAGCTCTGTGACCATTTTTATGATCTAGCTACTTGTACGGTTGTTCCAGATCTTCCGGAAGGGTCCCTACCTGGAGTTTAATATTGTCAAAAGGTGGCCAACTATTTGTTCAACAATTCTACCTAAGACATTCAGAAGTTATCCCTTCAATTTCCCTCAAAGTCTTTGGTTCTTATTAGCACAAATCCCATATACTACGTGTATTCGTGATTTCCGGATCCTATTGTACGATCCTTATGGACCGTACTATAGGAATCTTGACTATATTCATATAATACTTCAAAGTCGCCTTTTCTCGAGAAATTATTGCTTAATACGGCCACAAATTACTCAAATTATTACTTAACAATACTCCGACTGATTTGTTTCTGTTTTGACGTTTTGAATTATGCACGGAAAAAAGAAAGTATCCACCGGTTGAGTCATTACCTATGGGTGGCCGTCTTGCCATGTTATAAAAAGCGGCCCTCTTACCCCGTAATATCGTTTTTACTTGATGCTGTTATTTTAACAAACTGACCACGTAGAACCGGTTGTTTTTAGTGACAACCTGTCGGGGATGATTTAATTTAGCAGGTGATCCTTTTTTTTCGGAAAAACTTGACTTCATGGGGCAAAATACCTTAGGTTCGTGTACTTCAAAATTAGATCCAACAGGTGCTTGCTTAGTCGATTGTTTTGTTTTTGGTTATATTTTTGACGTTTCGAGCTCAACACTTCAACTGAAAAGCTCGGAATGCTCTAAATAGTAGAAGAAACACTTGTGATAGCAAATTCAGTAACTTCCACTATTAAGAGTGTTTCGAACAAAATTTGGTCGACTTAAACTTGACTCATTTCCTTTCATCGTGCATTGAAAAAAAATTGCACACCCCTCATTTTGAAGATGTGTGCGTGTAGCATCATGCCTTTATTTTGGTTTTGCGATTAGCACTTCTGTTATCAAAATATCGTCGAAGGAAGAGAAGCAACGCATCAAAATTTTGCACGTGCATGGCGAAAATCCAAACTACTCTCACGCCAAGTTAGCGAAATTGTTGAATGTAGCTAGATCAACTGTGAACGTTTGTCGACAGCCAGGAAAGCTGGATCGGGGCGAAATCGAAAGCCGGAGGCCACAGCGACGACAAAAGGAGTTGCCCGCTGTTTCGAGCGGAACCCCAACCTCTCCGTCCGAGACGTCACAAAGAAGCTGGGAGAAGCGCCTTCAACCGTGGATAGAGCTAAAAACGAGCTGGACTGTCGACTTACAAAAGAGTGGTGACTCCAAATCGCGACGATAAACAAAACACGTCGGCCAAAGCACGATCGAGAAAGTTGTACACGACGATGCTGACGAAGTTGGATTGTGTGGTACAAGACGAAGGAACTTACGCCAAGACAGACTTTAAACAGCTTCCTGGACAGGAAATTTAAACGGCAACCGGACGGGAAAAAGTGGCAGATATTTTCAAGCACATTAAACTGTCAAAGTTCGCGAAAAAATATTTGGTGTGGCAGGCCATCTGTACCTGTGGTTTGAAGAGCAACGTTTACATTGCGACCGGAACCGTCAACTAGGAAATTTATCTGCGCGAGTGCCTACAAAAACATCTACTGCCTTTCCTGAAGCGACAGTTCCGTTCTATTTTGTCCGGTTTAGGCATCTTGCCATTACGTAAAAAATGGCATGGAGTGGTATGCTGCCAACAACGTTCAAGGCAGTGCCCAAGGTCAAGAACCCTCACAACACGCCAGAGCACCGCCCAGTCGAACAATACTGGGCCATCGTCAAGCGGACCCTTAAGAAGACTCAAAGAGCTATTTTGAGCGAGTGGACAAGGAGACTGTACAAAATCTTATAGCAGGTGTTGAACGAAAGACCCGGCAATTCGCATTCGGTAAAAAGGAAGCTTGGCTGAATATTTCTCCTGTATTCTGTATTAACTGAACATGAAAAAAATAAAAAATTACCAATTAATAAAACTTTGATCGAAACTCACACATCACTGTTTGACCAAATTTTGATCGGAACACCCTTTATTACCTTAGTAAGCCAGCGACTGGCCATCCTACCCCGTCTTCCCCTAGCTATGAAATGGAACGGTCGCTCTTGAGGGCTCTCCACACGCATCAGTGTATCTTTCCAAGACAGAATTATTGATCATGAAAGGTAAACTATTGAATAACCGTTCTCCATACCGATGTATTGATTGATTGAGTAGTTCAACGCCAAATCATTAAATGACAAATTTTTAGTATTTTAGATTTGGCCAAAACTTTGCACACTATATTTGTTATGTTCGTATTCTCCGTACGAGGAGTAACGATTATGGTGTAGAAGGAAATGTTCGCTCTTCACCATGAGGCCCCAAGAGTGGACAGTAAGGTTTGCTTGAATGAAAGTTATGAAGATAATTTTGTAAACGTTTTCAGTATATGAGGAACGGTCGTTTTGAATCGAGAGTAACTATTGAGAAGGGCTTATGTGTTTTTTATATCATAGTTTTAGAAAAGCAGTAATTCAGAAATCGTTCGTTTTAAAGAAATGGTCGGAAATTAAAATCTTCCAGTTAAAAAAATATACACTGAAAAAAAAATTATTTTTAGATAAATAAATCATAACTAAAACCAACTCCAAAAATACGTAATTTTTTAATTTAGATGGTAAAATATGAATAAAATGGCCATTGGTAAGGACAACCTGGACAAATAATGGTTAAAAAAGTTTTCCTAATAGCAACCTTTAAAAGATTTTCATAAAATCAATTTATGTTTTTCAAAAATACTTTTCCACAAGATTCTACATAATATTTATTTCTAAGGGAAATGCTAATGCGCCAAAAATGCGCCATATTGTGTTCATTCGCAGTAGATTAAATCGTATGTTGTTTGTGAAACGGTGAAAAAACTGTGAATAAACGGTGAAAATGGAGCAACTTCTTGATAAAATTCAGAAGGAGGATGTAAGACTGCACGATATTTTTAGTAAGTACATCCGGATTTGATCCGGATAGAGTGTTTTACGACTGCACGGTTCCAAAATACCGATCATGGTACAGCCATTCCAAATCACTGAAAAGGCACATTGTTCAGCTATATTCCCATCCATTTCTGATGGTATTGAACAGTTTAGAGCTTCATAAGGATGCGCCGGTATCCGAAAAGTTAAATTTCGACGTTGATGAATCTGTTTACCCTGCTGAATTGCAAGCTCCAGTAGTGGAACAGATGAAAGAAGAAACTGTGTCTCTTGACGAAATTAAAAGATCAGACGGAATTTGCCTACCGCAAACCAAAAATGTGAGGCTGTGAATATTTCAAAGCGTACACATAGATCCTTCTGGATGATCATGATACCGATTTGACCGACTTCGGCAGACAGTACCATCTATATAATCGTCGAGGAGTCAGGCTCGACAAACCCGTCAAGCGACAAAGCGTCAAGATGTTGAAGATGCGGGAACGGGCGTATCCGGCGTTCACAAAGTGCCGCACAATGTCCGTTTTCGATGCGGCGGAGTGCCGTTCTTTGAACGCGCGCACATCTGAACGCACACTGCATCACGGTTAGAGTTCGACTGATAGAGCTGTCAAATTTTGTCTGCTGACTCATGGGTTACTGTGATGGTAGTTTTGTCAGTGCGGGTGAAGGTAAACTCATGAAAAATCGGCAAATTTTGCCCATTTTTTGAATGCAAACGTTAGGCATGAAATATTTAATATTTCGATGAAAATCCAACAAATTTTGAATATTTACATAAAATTTAACCGAAATCTCGGCTATTATCGGGATATATCCGTTTGCACATGCCGAGATTCCCTGCTAACTATATGAGTTCTCAGTTTGACTCAAACCGAGATTACCGGTTAACATAAAGAAGCCGATATCGAGGCCGAGAGGTCAGCTGTGCGGATCTCGGTTTCAGAAAGCCGAGGCTCTGCAAATTATTCTGAGTGTTTGGGATAGCAATTCAGTGTTTTATCAACCAAAACAGCAGTTTTGTAGTTTACTTTATTCACACCATGACAGGTAAATTCTCATTTTGGATTTATGTAAATTTAAGCACAGACGTAAATTTCTGTCTAACCGGCCGCTCCTCTTATATGCATCCAAGTAACTATTGTCTGCACGATCTATATATTTTTTTAAATGTATACTGTATTAAGTTTCAATCGTAGAAAAGGGATCAATTTCACCCGAAATCAAGTAACTAAAGGGTGTTCCGATCAAATTTTGTTCAAACAGTAATGTGTGTGAGTCGATCAAAGCTTCTATTAATAAGCCAAATTCATTTTCTCTTTCAAGTTCAGTTAATACAGAATACAGGAGAAATATTCAGCTAAGCTTCTTTTTTACCGAATGCAAATTGCCGGGTCTTTCCTTTAAAACCTGCCATAAGATTTTGTACAGTCTCCTTGTCCACTTTATTCGCCGCAGAACACCAGTTTGCCTTGAACTGTTTCTCGCTCACAACAGCTTTTTGAGTCTTCTTAAGGTTCCGCTTGACGATGGCCCAATATTATTTGAATGGGCGGAGCTCTGGCGTGTTGGGAGGGTTCTTGTCCTTGGGTTGTTGGCAGCATACCACTCCATGGCCTTTTTTCATGAGAAAGGCAGTAGACGTTTTTGTAGGCACTCGCTCGGATAAATTTCCTGGTTGACGGTTCCGGTTGCAATGCAAACATTGCTCTTCAAAATTTTGATGCGTTGCTTCTCTTCCTTCGACGACATTTTGATAACTGAAGTGCTGCTCTCAAAATCAAAATAGAGGCATGATGCTACACGCACACATCTTCAAAATGTGGGGTTTGCAAAATTGTTTAATACACGATGAAAGGAAATGCGTCAAGTTTAAGTCGACCAAATTTTGATCGAAACACCCTTTAGAACTTTCTCCATTTTTTCACACTCCAACTCCTCCAGGTGGCAGTCGTTCCAGATTGTACCGTGACAAGCGTTGGTTCGAAATGTTGTTCACAACACGGAAAGTCTTTGGTGCATTTTGACCGGAAACAGGTAGTGCTCCGATGTTTGCTGCTGCTGATCCTCAATAAGTCGGAAAGAATGAGGGTACTTCCTACGAAATTGAGAGAGTTACAATTCCATCTTCCGAGTTTCCAACCGTTAGTTTATTGTCATCTACCCAAGTTTCTACAATTGCACATTCGTTTTTTTCTCGTTGGATCAGGAAATGACGTCTTCGTAGATTTATGGGAATAAAATTAATGTAAATACAAAATCCTTTTGAATGTTTCGTGTGTAGATCTAAAGTAGAGAAGACTGTACACAGTTTGAAATTTTCTGCGTTATCTAATGCACATAAAAGAAATGCCAGATTTGGTATAAATTCATGCTATATTTCATGTAAATTTAAGACCCATATTGCAGAAATCAGATCTGTTGTATGAAACATTGCAAACAATTCGTTTGCTTTTGCTTGAAATTAAACGAGGGAAAATTTTACGCCTCTGTTAAAATTTATGGTGCTAAAATCTGTATCTACATTAATCCGGACACCTTCAAATCTTTGTAACTATTGAAATATTGCACGTAGGAATGAAAAATTAAACTTTGGTATATCTGAGAGTCTATGATGAAAAAGGCTATGATTGATTTTTACATTTCATGTTTAGTATTCAAGATGGCGATGACAGAAAAACAAGTGCCTGAGCGAATTTTGTACGGACGTACGGCAAATCCTGACTTGTCAATACGGGACCTTGCAAAAACATTGGATTTGCCTAAATCCCCTGTTCACGATGTGCTCAAATCATTTTCGGAACGTTTGTCGGTGGAGAGGAAACCGAGAAGTGACAAAAACATTGGACGCGCTGATCCTGTCATGGAGCGAAAGGTGAAAAGGATTTTAACGAAAAACCCAAATCTCCGTTCGAACGGTGGCTCGTAAAATAGGGATGTCGCCTGGTTTTGTCCAAAAATCAAAACAACGTTTGGGATTTAAGTCGTATAAAGTAAAAACAGTTCCTAATCGCAACGACAAACAGAACTTGGCAGCAAAATCACGGGGTCGACGTTTGTCGAAGTTTTCATGCGTTGTTATGGACGATGAAACTTATGTCCTGGAGGATTTCAAGCAGCTTCCAGGGCTGGCTTGTTATTCTGCTATGGCCAGAAATGCTACAGCTGAGCATTTCAGAGCGAAGAAGGCATCGAAATTTCCCAAGAAATACCTTGTGTGGCAAGCAAATTTGTACGCGTGGCAACAAGAGTAAATCTTTCGTCACTACAGGCACAATCAACAAGGAGATCTATCAGAAAGAGTGTCTGCAGAAGCGATTGCCACCCTTCATCAAAAGTCACAAAGAAAAACCTTTGTTCTGGCCCGATTTGGCATCATGCCACTATGTTAAAACTGTGAAGGAGTGGTACCAAGCAAATCAAGTGAACATTGCACCAAAAACCCGCCAAATTGCCCAGAACTATGACCAATCGAGAGATATTGGGCTCTGATGAAGCGGAATCTTTCTGGAAAGAACCATGGAATGAAAGACATCAAACATTTCCAGCAAACTTGGACAAAGACGGCTTCTACGATTTCTGAAGAGTCTGTACAAACCCTAATGCATGGAGTTAAACGCAGAGTTCGAAAATGTTATGCAAATACCGAATAACTATGTTTTGTCTTCACGAATTGTTAAAACAGTTCCCATGAATCTGAAATAAACAACTACGACGGAAATATAATGCGAAATATATAATATTTTATTCATGTTTTGAGGAGTCCGGATTATTGCGGATACAGACCTAATTGTAATACAGTATGTGTATGGGATATTGCTAGAAAGTACAATTTTTTTGCAAATCAAACTTTTTCATTTAAATCCAGTTACTTAGTGCACTACACGAAGTTCATTAGTTTTAAATTATTTTTGAAAGGATTGAGAAGGGATGAACACCTTATATAAAATGTTTTTCTGTTCTATTGTCAACTGCACAGCTCAAAAAAGTTGTGTAAATTTCTGTTCAACACCATGAACATAAATGGAGCGTCACAAAACATACAAATTTTAATCCTAAGGCGTGTAAATTTTTGAAACATCCATACATTGTCCAAAAAGTTGTATGCAGCAGCTCATCTTTATTAGAACTATTTCATGCAAGTTGCTACTTCGTGTGGAATGAAAGAAAATTTTACATGCTCTAATATTTATATTACAATGAAAATTCATTCTAATTCATTCGATCACGAAGCAGCGATTTTGAACCCCATCCTAGGAAATGTGAAAACTGCAGCGAATTTGAGTTTCCCATTTCATAAGAAAAATTCCTTCGCATTCTCAATCAAGAATTTAATCAGCATTCTAAAAGCTAAACTCCCCAGCAGCAGAACAACATTTCAACTGCTGTCATCTAGCTGTCATTTGCAAACGTTACCAATGTATGCTACCAATGAATGACATATTGTCGACATAGATGTCTTCTTTTGGTGGGGTCCAGCATTAAATTGGCCGTATAGCGGGCCAAAACCTGCTTTTGAATAGCATTTGAGGTAAATATAATGCTCATATGCATTATATCGCTTGTCGTTAAGATGCATATAGGGCTACTTACGGACTCTATTTAATGCTTATTGGTTACCTGGGTGATGTAATTTTGTGTTTTGTAGCTTACCTTCACACCATGATATGCAAATTCTATATTTGGCAGAAAATAATGGTATATTTCGTGTAAATTAAGGCCAGATTGCGCCTGAATCTAGCCTGTTGTATGGAAGAATGTTAACATTGTTGTATGGGGTGATTCAAAAATGACGTCCACTCTTTAGGGAGGGGGGTATCAAATTTGTGACAATATGTGACAGGGGGGAGGGGTTATAAAAATGTGACATCCAACAATTTTGCATTTGGTAATCTAAATTTATCAGCGTTAGCACGAAAACAAAGGCGTCATAAAGTTTGAGTGTAAATGAAAATACAAATTTAACTTAGTTGTGTTAGTGCAAATAATTATTTACTGTTGGCATACATGTTCTTATCGTGAATGTGCACGAACCGCACGAGCTGTGCTTCATTCTGAAACTTCGTCGAAGTTTGATTTTGTTGAAAATCCTATTGTGTTCATTTTTGGTTGCGTTGAATTTTGATTTGATTCAAACGCTGGTCGATGCATTTTGTCGTGCATACCCGCTGCGCAATTAACAAGCCAACCGTGGTGTGTGAATACTGGCGAGATATAAAAAACGAATCCTATTGTGAAGAACTTTTCAAATCGAAAATTCGCACCTTGAAAACGGAATCTTCGAAACCGAAAGAAACACTGAAGGTTTTTTTAAGCCAGCAGACCTTCTCTTGCGAATGGAGGGATTGTTAAAAAATGTTCCAAAAATACCACCGGATGAAGGAACTCCAGCCTTTCAGTTCTTCACAAGCTCCTCCGGATTCGGACAAAAAAGTTCCCTTTTATTTTGCATATCCTAAATAGGATGCATTTTCCAGAGAATTGGAGCCTGCTGATTAGAGAGCGAAATGACATGCTTTCGGGTATACAGAAAAGACGCTGTCTGACCTGATCAACCGCAAGAATGCGCTAAATATGGCCCTAGAGAAGAAGAAATCAAATCAGCAACGTCAAAAGACAAGCAGATTGAACCGAAAGAAGATTCTTGAAGAAGAATTTGAAACAAACGCTCATCTTGTCAAGCGTCTCAAGATGCGGCCTGATAAAGGACGACCTCCAATAGAGAGTAACCAAGCACTGTTCCAGAACGTATAAGCACACTGTCAAAATAACAAAAAAGTCATGTTTATTTTTAGTTTTGATAAGTTTATTTGTGTTTTATATGATATTTTACTCTCGTTGAATCAAAATATTTAATCATAGTCAAGACTCCCTAACTTTTCATCGAACATGACCATTAGCTTCTACACAGTGGTACTTCTCACCATTTTGACCATTGGCCAAAAATCTTTTTTAAATTTTTGGATGTCGTCCGCTGGTTTATAAATTTTCGAAGCTTTGCTTTGGTTAAAGCCCAAAAAGTCTCGATTGGCCGTGCCTCCGGGCAGATTCGGCGGATTCATGTCTTTCGGCACGAAACATAAATTTTGACTTTTGTACCATTCTAAAGTGTCCTTTGCGTAATGACATGACGCCAAATCAGGCCAAAATCGCTTCTGGAGACATTCCTTAACGTATTTCTGAGTGATCATCGTCTCTGTTGCGATGTACGGACTAGATGTTTTACCACACTCGCATATTGCCTGCCAAACCATAACCTTCTTACCGAATTTTTCGGTAAAAATGGCCTTCTCCGTTTCGGGGATGTCTTTGTCTTCGCTTACAGTATAGAATTGTGGTCCGGGAAGCGTTTTTAATCTAGTTTCACATACGTTTCATCGTCCATTATTATACACCCAGAATTTCTACACAATAACGAATAGTAGAGTTTGCGGGCCCGTGGTTTCACGGACGCGGCCTGTTTTGGGTTCCTTTTGGGTTTTTCTGCTTTCGGTATGTTTTTATCCCAAGTCTTTCTTTGGCTCGCTTTACGTTACTCGACGAGGTCTCTAATTTTTCGCAATATCCCGAACGGAAGTCGCTGGTTTTCGCTTGTAGGCATCCCTAGGACCGGATTTCCGACCACTCTTCGGCACATCTTCATATGTACACTGTTCTCTATATTTTCTAATCGCAGATCGTACCGCTCCGACGCTTACACCCTCTTCCTTGGCCATTTTTTCAAGGAGAGTCCGCTCACAGTGCACCATTTGTGCACGATACTTTCGTTGTTCGGAGTAAGACCACGCATTTTAATAGGTAACACAAAACTGAGAACTTTTTTGATGCTTTGTCATTCAGAAATGTGCAAACAAAAGGACGCAGCCAAAACCTGTTGAAATATTTTATTATATTCAAAATGACCGTTAAAATAAGGTGTGCATATACTTTCTGGAACAATGGTTAGTTGCTGAAGACGTTGGTCGATCTTGGTCAGCATGGAGACATCAGCTGGGCAGAGAGGTGACGTTGAGAATTTGGAGTAACATGAACATCTATTAAAGCAACAATAGCATTGTTAAAAATAAATACGTACGCGAACAAACTTTTCAGTTAGCATATTCTTTTTGAAAGTAACAAAAATGAAATTTATGAAATTTTTACAAATTTGCTAACTGTGATTTAAAAAACTAATTCGAGAACTGATCGTCTTACGAAATTCTTGTGGTGGAAAGTGCTTTAAATTATCTCAGCAAGCTGACAAATTATGCAATTGCAAATTTTTTACACAAAAGTTTCTAGGGCTTAGGAAAATCGAAAAATAACTATACCAAAATTGACCACAAAATTGAAATATTGATTTCTTGAAACCCATGTCAAGGTGGGAACATTTCTTGATCTCCAAATTGTATGGTTCTAAAAATCAAATTTTGCAATTAAAAACAATTATTTCTGTTGGAATATATATGATTCCATTTCTTTTTCACTTTCTGATCAAATTCTTTTTCGGACTTATGAGTAATTTCAAGATTTTTCAAAACTTTTTTCTACGAGTCATGATGTTTTGCGCATCTTCTCTACAAGAAAAAATATGTATATTTTCATATACTTTTCCATATCTCGAGAATGGATAAACATCCGATATCGATATATCAAAATTTTCAATCGCAAAAAGTTGGTTTTAATTTTTTCGCCATACAAACGGTGTTTTTCTGGGTGTTCCGAACAATTTCCCTGAACCGTGAAATAATGTTGTGTAAAATATCTTTCCAGACATTTTTTTCTATTGATTAGAACATTTCAAGCACTTTTTACAACTCAATTTATGTTTTACAAAGTTTGCACTGCAAACTTAAATTATTCACCTGAGCTGAAATGCGATCAGTCAATTGTGTTTAAACCAGATTTTGCCCGATTATGGGGTAACTTTTGCTCAAAAATCTGTTACTTATGCACAAAAGTGAGGAAAAAAAACCGGTTTCTACATTAGACCCGGGGTTATCTCATAGATGTGTAAGTGCATCTTAGAGTGTGGTTCATGAGTTATGAATTTTTAAAATAAGTATTATTGGAAAAACTAAAAATGTTATAAACTCAACTAAAACTCCCCATTTCTTAAATTTTATCCATTGTAATCTAGTTAGTTCGATGGTTGTGAAGATGTTAATGTAAACCACTCATACCGATGTGATCTAGAGAGAAAGCTACGAATCAGCATATTTTAATAAAGCTTTGTTTTTGGATCTTCAAAAACTATCGCACCTTTAATATTTGTCAAGAGTAATAAAAATATACATTTCTAATAGGCATTTCTGAATCAGAATCAGGCCAGGGTTTTTTACTACTTTTCAACAAAGATTATTTCAATCTCAAAACTGACATTTAAAAAAACTACGTTTTTGCAGAAGAAAACCTGTCATACGAGAAGTTTTGTCCATCTGTTACGAATATCTTGATTTATCCCTGCCAGTTATTTCCATCAAAACGCACTTCACCTATCCGTGGACAGAAGAACTTTACACATTTAATTATGTAAATGATTCAATTTGAACTAAAATACACGTTATTATTGAAATCGACAAAACCAATATGCATATATTCTTTTTTCAGAAGTGTGGATGTCACAGGGGGGGAGGTAATCATATTTGTGACAAAGTGTGACAGAGGGGGGGGGGAGGGGGTTTAAAAACCTGAAATTTGATGGACGTCATTTTATGGCGCATGAAAGATTGCAAACAATTTCGTTGTTTACGCCTCCGTTGGCTTAGAATTCAACGAGGGCAAATTTTACGCGCTTTTTTAAATTAATTATTTTTTTCTGTGTAAATAATGGAGCATACATTGCACCATTCTGAACCTGAAAATTATTCATTTTGTAGTTCACCATATGTTGGCTCGTGGAAATGTAAAGTGACAAAATAATGTATGGAAAAAGAATTCCATCATAAGTGTCATTGAGCTTCCTAACAATCATTCTTCAATCGTTGTTCTTATGCAATTCTCTAGAATCGAGTTTGAAAATTCAGCCTTCACTAGGTCTGTGCAATACGAGACTATCAAAACAGCCAAATCTCTCAACTCAACTCGAACATTTTTCCACTACCCTGCAAAAAATTTCATGGCAAAAAAAAACTTTAATAACACTTATTTGTTCCCGCATTCCAGCTCAAATAAACACTAAAATGGTAAACCACATCTCCACATCTGCTTCGAAACGAACCAGTTGTAGCATTTCCGGTTGGATCTTCTAGCAAACACAAAAAAAAACTGAATACATCCAAGAATGCCTCCTTCAGTAGCACCAACAAAAAAACTTCCTTTGCCTGCTGTGATCGACAAATCTCCCCCACCCCTCTATCACCGTCGCACCCCGTTTTCCCGAGATGCGGCATTATAGGTTAATATCTATCCAAATGTGATTATCGCGCGTTCGGCCAAGATGTGAAAATCGCTTGTACGTGAGGTGCATTTTTTCCCTGCCGGCTTCACTTGTGTTTTATATTTTTTGATTTAATTTCGATGCGCTGTTGCGCGGTCTGAATTACGAAACTGTGATAGTTCAAACGAAACTCGTCAGTTCAAGAAGATTTGATGGACAATCAGGCGGGGGTGTGGGGATAGGTTTATCAATTATTGGACGAATTTCCACAAATCATTTTCTCGATTTGACACTAAATAGCGCTTTTGAACGCGTGCCAACAACAGAGACGATGTGTAAATTGATTCCCAGGGTATGATTGGATAATTTTCATTCTCGATGGATATTATTAACACAAATCGGACGGCAGTTGCCGATTTTACCCCCATCGGATTATGCAAATAGTATCGAGGGAAAAGCACACTTTTTCAAACGGACAACGTCGATGATTGCAGTTTAGCATAATTGATTCCGATTCAATGGAACGTTGATTGCATTTTCAGCAACACAACGACGGTAGCAGACGATGAAAATTCTGCAAGCTAATCGACACCAGCCTCTCCTGCATGCGCCTAGATTAATGCTATCCGCGTTGCGACACATCGTGAAAGCTGCTTTTTGTTTGTGCTGAATAAGCAACGACTTCGACAGTTTTGTCCGGAGCCTGTAACAGTGAGGTTCAGTGAAATTGCTCCCATGGCTACGCATGCCAGAGCATTGGGCTCTCTCCTCTCCTTTATATCTCGATGGGAATAAGTGCGTACCAGCTGTTGGCACTCTCTCTCACTCTGGACTCGCAAATTATCTCGCGGCCATAAATTTTCCGGAACACACCTTCGCCTTCAAAATGATGATTTTATAACGTGCTCGTTGGAAAGTGTTCAGCCGATCAAAATTTCGGTAGTAACGGTTCCGATCGGTTTCAAAGTTGGTTCACATGCACTGTATTTATCAGGTTTGATAACAATGACGATGACCGACAAACAGGTCTTCTTTCTCAGGAACGGTTCAAGTTTGTTTGAATATGAAATGAGACGCAAACAAGCTTCTGTTTGTTGTTGAGTATCCATAGAGATCCGCTGTTGCCGAGCGCGCTGTCGGCTTTATCTGTGCAGTGGTCGGTCAGTCGGATACAACTCGTTGATAAAGAAGTCTGGCGTGGTCCCAGTTTTTGCATGATCATTACAGTCGAAAATTCAGACCAGTCGATTCTAGTGCTGAATACAGTGTCGGAATTATTGTGCTTTTGAGATAATCTGATTTCTCATACAGCTCACTACATCTGTAAGCTGCCATTGCTGTCCTCCATTCAATCCCCTCTGCATGAAAAGGGCGCTCGAAGTAATGGTGTTCAATTTGTTTTATTCCATTGGATACATGTATATTGCCCCGGCTGTTTATTACGCAAAATATAATTTTATTACTCTTTGACCCCTCCCATGCTACCTTCCTTGTTGTGATGGGTCATGGCAAACTGTTAAACACCTCGTCTCGCATTTACTGAAGCTTAACTTCACTGCAACGGATGTTACCGACTGAGACACCTCCTTCTCTGTGCGGTGTGTCAGTTTGTTCACTTGAAAGGGAATACATTTTTAATGCTTCTTTTTGCTGCGCTGACCCGAAACAAAATGAACGTTAATTTTGAATTATTTTTAAAATCTGTGCTTTTTTAATTCAACGATTTCACATACGAACATTGAATTTGGAACCATAGGGTTTGATGAATAATCGTCAATTGATTAAAGTCTGGCCACGTTCAATTTCGGACACTTTTCGTTCAGTGTAGATTTTGAATTATTTCACCGATCACTGAATCGTTTCACTTGTATAACAGTTGAAACGCTCTACTTTATTTCGTGGTACAACATGTTTAAATTCTTGTTACATTCAGTTAAATGTCGTCATATCAAGTGGAAGTGCGCAATCGCATTTTGTATGGCAAAATCTAAGCACGAATCTTGCCACGAAATATAAACTACTGAAAAGTACCGTGTTTTGTGTTTCCAAATCATTTGACCAGCGCTTGAGTGTGAACGGGAAGGTTGGATGTGGAACAAATCGAAATGCTCCCGACAAATGGAAAAGAAGGTGGCAGGCATTATTGAGAAAAATATCAATCTTTCTGTGCAAAATGTGGGTCGCAAAAAGTAAAAAAGTGCCCAACTTGTATGACAAGCAAATTTTCACTGCAAAAAGTCGCGCTGATTAGCTTTACACAATATTTTTGCAAACATTTTCTTGTATCATAATGCACGACGAAATTTACGTACTTCGAAGACTTTAAGGAGTTATATACCTTTTTTGTCGAAAAAAATAGGAAAGTTTGGATTTTTTTTAGGTATGTAGCAATCTTTTTATTACATGAATGATTTTATTTTCTGACCGTACAGTCTGTTGACAATGTTTATGCAAAAATTTGTGAAGATATGTTAAATAGTTTTTAGGCGTGGCTGTTTCCTTAAACGCCTTTTATGGAAGAGCCTTTGCGTTGATAACTCCCCAGGGCGAACAGGTCAATTGAAACCATAAAATAAAAATAAATCATTAGTTAAGCGTAATTCCGTGTATCTGAACGATCGTTTTATCATTTTTTTTTTCGTACGGGAACGTTTTGCAAAATTGATTTTTTTGGTCGCTAGAGGTTTTACTAAAAAATTCATTTCGGCGAAATAAAAATTTATGCATGAAAAATGGATCGTTCAAGCACGCACAAAATTGATTACGAACATTTAAAAAAAAAATGAAGAAAATCGGTTCAGTAGTTTTTTGCCAATCCATATCACCGCAAAGTTATTTTGAAAAAAAAAACACCATTCCGAGATATTCGCGTTTAAAGTTTCATGTTCCAGTGTGGGGCCGGAATAAGGGGCGTGGCTAGGAGCGCTGTAACTTTCTTTCTACTGCTCAAATCTCTATGAAAATTTGGGAAAATGTTCTCAAGGAGGTGTTTTTCAAGATTAAGCAATAATTTTTTTCGATTTTTTGGTATATAACCCCTTAAACAGCTTCCGGGTCTGGCTTTTGATACCGCAATGCAAAGGAACGCCGTTGCCGAGCATTTCCAGACAAAGAAGGTGTCCAAATTCCCGAAGAAGTATTTGATTTGTTAGGCCATATGTAGTTGTGCTCGAAAATCTAATAATTTCGTCTCTACCGGCACTATCAATAAGAATGCGCACGAGAAAGAATCTTTGCAAAGCAGTTGCTACCATTTATCAGAAGCCACGATTCTCCACTTTTGTTTTGGCCTGATTTGGCCTTTTGTCACTATACGAAATCCGTCCTGGAAAGGTATAAGTGGCCTCTTGTACGGTCAAACTCGTGCCAAAAACCGCCAATCCACCAAACTGTCCAGAACTTTGCCCAATAGAGAAGTACTGGGCTCTAGTTAATCGGAAACTCTTCAAAACTAAGAAGAAAGCAAATGGTACCGATAATTTCAAGAGAAGACGGAGAATTGTCACGACGGGCGTATCTGAGGATACCGAGCGGAATCTGATGGCGGGTGTACCACAGAAAGTTCGAGAGATTTACAGAAAGAAGGATTAACATCATAATCAGCTGTTTCTAATGTAGATATAACTCTGTTATTGTAACATGATTTAGTGATTGATATTGTGAAGGTCGCTGGAAAACAAAAATGGTCGCCATGTCAGCTGACATGCATCGCCACGTTGGTTTTTTGCAGGCACAAATCTAAGAAACTACAATGATTTCACATGCCAAACTTTAATGACTTGTAAAGGGTGTGTTCGATAAAAATGGTCCACGTTTATTTTCTCACCAAAATTAAACTGATTATCTGGGTTCTGGGTTCTGGGTTTTCTTGATATTTTCAGGGACTGAAAACTACTAATGAGCAATGATTTACAAAAAAAACTTGATTCAATTTCATCTCCCATCCCGAATGCCCGCACCGTCCTTTTCACTTCACCCATCAAATTTTGAACAACCGATTTTCCAAGTGTTTTTGTTGTTGTTGTTGTTGTTTTTACCCAAATTTTCTTCAACTCCAGGTCTGTTTTAAAAGTTTTAGGATGTTTGCGAATTTCCGTCTTCAATAAATCCCCAGAATTTTCCATTTGAGCGAAGTTCCGATGAATTTGGTAGGTTCATATTTTTTGGCACAAAATTGACTCCGTTGGCTCAGTACCAGTACTCCAACACGTTTCGAGTGTAGTGACAGAATGCTAGATTAGGCGAAGATCGATGTAGACTTTGCGTGTGGGCGTACGTCAAGTTTGATTTCTCGGTGGCATTTTTTTTTCGCTCTTCAGAAATATGAAAATCGATAGTGATTAGTAAAGAAATCCAGTTCTCTTGTTACTGAGTGTAAATTGATGTGTTTTGAGACGATCGGCTGCTGTGTTGTTTGGAAATTGTTTGCTATTTTGCACTGCTGCGGACGTGTTGGTTTTAAAGCTTGCAAAAGTGTCTGGTGGAAAAAGGATTAGTTTACTGGCGTGATAATAGGATGGACCAGATTAGTGTGATTTTGAAAAGTGCATTGAACTTTTAGAATCCGAGGTACATTAGTGTTTGTGCCTACAAGAGTAACAATATTGCATCCGTTTTTCCGTATCCACCTATTTACCTGCAATCTTACTGTTTTATTCCTGTCCATTTTGAACTCCATAATAAGATGTCTCTAGTACTGCTTGGTTGATGGTTCCAGAATATTGATAAGTCACTCTGGAAGTGTTAGAAAATGATGTACTGTGGTGTAAAGATGCAATCTCTGATCAAATGTTTTATAATTCGGTAAAATTTCCAAGAGAAGAAATCATAATGAAACAAATCGCCAACATAGACCAACTTTTTTTTTGGTGGCACTTTCTATTTGATGATCAGTCAATGGTCACTCAGTTAACATATTTTTATTCAAAAAGATTTCTTGTTTCTCGCAATATTTAGCCAATGTATTATTTTGAATCGTTATAAAACAGGGGGTTAATCGTGTTTTAGGGTACCGGAAGAAGTTTTCTTGGGTGTTTCTGTTTTTCAACATATCTGTCAAACCAAAATTGAAAATTTTAGGCTTATTGGCAGCCAACTGCAAATGATGTAAAAATGCGTGTGAGTGCTTCCAGAAATAACGGAAATTCGTCTCAACGCATTGCAAATATTTTTATTGAGAAACACAACAACTTGTATTTTGAATAATTTGGCTTGGAGTTTAATGTGGCTATATTTCTCATCGTTCCCTGCAAATTATTGTGAGAGGTCATCCTTAAACACAATTTAGAAAATTCTGAAATTAATTCCTTCTTTACAATAACTATGTCCATTCCAAGTACCATGTTTGTCTTAAATCAGTTAAAGAAACTTCTGTAAAAGCGATTTTAAATGGTAATGCAATGTTGTTTCTGTAGTACGAGAAATCTGATAATTCTCGGGTTTTTTTAGGACGAATCTAACATTGAGAGATTCTCTCCGGTCTCGCTCTCTTTCATTCATTACAGCGCCGTTATAAAACTTTCGAGGGATCCTTTAGTACAGATCGAAACACAACAGTGCAGGCTAGCATATTCTACAAATAGTAGAATGAAAAATGATTGGAATATGAACCAAAGAGAAATTAATCAAAGAGAGTATCTCAATGTTAGATTCGTCCTAATGAAAAAAATCCCTAGAATTTCTCTTTAAACACCCATACTAGGACATTTTTCTCATTTCAAAGAGTGAGTAATGGCGTTATAACCATAAGCCGTATAGGGATAGGACTAAAGTAATGCTTAAGTCTCAACCGTTTGGAGAAAAAATTGAGCATCACTTAACCTTCTTAGACTCGATGCTCCCAACGACTATATAAATAATTTTTGTTGTGTACACGAAACAGATCATTCCCTAGTAGCACACATGTTGCAATTAAGTTGAGAAAACATAAATGTGCCTTTGTTAGTCATAATCAAGTTACTGCAACTAATTTTGATCGTGGTGTGCTACTTGGGTTCTGTTTAACTATTCTCTCCGACTATTCATTTCCCTTTTCCTTTGATATCTACTGAAGGCTACGTGGGTTTCCCGTGTCTTCTTAAGGTAGATACCAATTCCTCCCTATCACCAACGGTTGCATGGACGTGGCCAGGTGAGCGATCGAGGAGTGTTTTTGTGAAAATTATTGCGTGAAGAAATGTATCAGAATTATTCCTCATCGTAGCTCCATCCACAAGGTGTGCAAACGTCAATGGTAATGCTAATGCTATTAGTGGCATGATGCTACACCAGGCAACTGGTGAGCAACTTCTTGTAAAGCTTCACTCTGGTTTGGGACTTTTTGCACCTTTTAAACATATAACCCAGCGCGCTTCATTGCTTTCTGCACAAAATTCGACACATTGAATTTTTGGTGACATCTTGAATTGACATGTTTGGACAATTCTTGAACTATTGTACCACATTTTACTGTCCTATGGACCACCTTTACGACCACTCCCTTCCTTCCTTCGGGCACTCACAACCTCCTTGAAGGTTCTCATCACAGACACAGTTGTATTTGCAATTCCTAAATTGTTAGTGAACTACTGTACGCGTAATTATGGAACCTGACATAGCGTATGTTAACAATGCACTATTTATAAGATTTGCTCAAAATTTCAGGTATCTAACTCACACGGTTCAAAAGTTACAGAAAATTTTCGGTGTGCCATTTTTAATGAATACATCCTTTATGCCACCGAGCAGCAAGAATGTCACTAAAGTTTGGCATGGTAAATCTTTGGTGTGTCTGAAAATTGTGCCTTCAATAATTCGAAGTGGTAGAGCAAATTTGCTTTGGCGGCGACCGTTTCCGTATTTGAGCGACCTTAACCTTTGTAATACTGCGCAACTTCTTGATCGCCATTCTAGTATATTATTTTAAAGGGTGGAACGGTCAAAAATGGTCAAACATGTTTAAGCGCACACTGATTAGTTTATTGTTTTAATAATCAATCTTTATTTCATTTTAAAGATCACCGTCTACAAAACACGGGAAATATATTTGTTTAGGCTTCCGATATTCCAAATACGAACTGTCGGGTTTTACGTATAACACCTTTCATCAAGTTTTATACCGCTGTTATATCTACCTTATTTGATGCTGGACGCCAATTGGCCTTGAACTTTTTTTTCACTTCCAACTGTTTTTTGGGTTCTCTTGAGATTTCTCTTAACGATGTCCCAATATTTTTTAACTGGGCGCAGTTCCGGCGAGTTTGGAGGGTTTCTCTGCTTGGGTAAGATTTGCACAATAATGGTGGTAGACCGCTCCTGAGCCATTTTTCCGTAGTGGCAAGAAACTCGGTCTGGCCAAAACAGAACGGAACAATTATGTTTCTTAAAGAAAGGCAATAAGCGTTTTCGCTAGCATTTTTACATAAATATCTTGGTTGACAGTGCCAGTTGTCACGAAACTTTCGCTTTTCAGTCCAGAGTTGCCAATCGTCTGCCAAACCAAGTTCCGGCAAACCAGAGCCTTTTCTTATCCGGTAGCATTCTTGAAATCAGGTTGGTGTCACTGTAAACTTATATGTTGACAGCCCGGCTCGTTTCTTTTCCTATTGCACTGTTGTGTGGGACTTTCCCAATTTGATTCCGATATATCCGATGGAAAGGTTGGGATTGCGTTTGAGAATGCTAGCCACTATTCTTCCGGTCACTGCGGCTTCCTGGTTTTGGTTCCCTTCTGAGTCGCAAGACGTTCTCCGAACACTTTCATAACATTCATCACGGTTGATTTGGCAATTTTAAGTGATTTCTGAGTGGCTTCAACAGCACCTTTACTGTTGGAATAAATCGGTTTACAAGCGTTTTTAAAACCTTTTCGTCAAAATGAGTGCCCCAAAAGGCATCTTTCCCGTTGTTTAAATTAGTTCACAGTTTGTGCGTAGACGTTGCCGGTGGTGTAGAGGTAAGCGTGATTGCTTTTTACTCCAATCAGTCTGGTATCAATGCCTGCCGGCGTCGTTGGAATTTTCTGAGACGATAAATCTTTGATCACGTCTTCCTTCGGAAGGGTGAAGCAAAGTCGTTGACCCTTGTATTGTTTAGTTAAATATGTAGTTTCATAAACAGTCTCAGCCTGAAAGTCATATAAGTACGAAACAACAGCAGCATTCCTATCTTTGGTTTAAATCGGTACTAATATTTCAATTAATATATAGGTGCACCTCCCTATAATCAACAAAATAATAGTAAACAAATTAATAATTTGAAAACAAAGACAAATTCGAATTTAGCGTTTTATTCACCAAAACGAACCTTGCTGCCAACCCAACATTCCACATCCTAGTGACTTCACGTAGAAGTGCAGAGGATTCCTTGGCTTCCCGGCAAATTGGTAGACGACAGTTTTAGGAACTTTTTCATTTTTGTATGAAGACGAGTGACGAGCTCATAGTTTTTCGAGCATTACTCAAAACAAAAAAAAAACCATCCCCAAAATTTCACCAATGTAAGCTTTTGAATTGATGAACAAGACGATTTTTTTTTAAATTTTTTATGACTCAGAAATTGATTTTTCCGGCTTTTCCAAGAAATTTTTCTTCACTGTGGAAAATTTTGTAAGAAAACTGGCAACCACGATTTTTTTAATATTGTTTGTTGTTCATATATCCATTAACTTTACGCGTGGACAAAGTTACGTAACAATCTGAGATCCTACAGCTCAAACCTCTACGATGATAAAAAAAAATCCCCAGTTTTGTATGAAAACAAATGACAGGCCCATAGTTTTTCGAGCATAACTCAAAAACAAAGAAAAAACCCATCGCCAAAATTTCACCAATGTAAGCTTATGAATTGATAAACAAGAAAATATGTTTTTCTAAATGTTTCATGACACTAATAATGGTTTTCCGGCTTTTCCAAGCAATTTTCCTTCACTGTGGAAAGTTTTGTCGGATTTTTTTATAGATAGTATTTATTCCAAATTTTGGAGAAAATTTCATTATAGTTTAGAGAAAAAAAAATTGTTCTACGGTGAATCGTTCTTGAGTTACGAATTTTCAAAGGAAGTGATGTTCGGAAAAATTGAAAAACTTCAATTGGTGGTTTCCAGAAAAACTGGCAACCCCGAATTTTGTAATATTGTTTTTTGTTCATATATCCTTGAACCCAACGCGTGGACAAAGTTTCGTACCAATCTGAGATCTTTCAGCCCAAACCTGTACGCTAATTAAATAAAATCCCCACCAGTTGACCAATAAAAAAGGATACATCAAAATTATGGTACTTTGAATGCATTATTCAATATAAAGCACTAATTTTTCTAAGTATATCTATTGTATACTTATATTTTTTCCCACTTCATACTATCTCTTTTTCTGTGTCTTTTTTCTATTTAATATTTTCACTTTTGATACTTTCATCCTTCTGGCTATTCTTCTGTTGCTCCTTATTTTCTGTATCTTCTTTTTGCCTTTTTCTACTTGTTCATTTCTTCCTCTCGATCTGTCTCTTCGTTTTTCTTTATCCGATACTTTCACTCTACTTCTTTTCTTCCATTTCGCTTTCTCACTATTCTTATCACGCTTGTTTTCTTCTTCTTCTCTTCTCTCATTTTTTTTACTCTAAGGCCGAAGTATCTCTCTGTTTCTATATTTTGTCCGCTTTTTTTTACTATTCTTTAACTTCAACTGTTGTTTGTTTTAACCTTCTCCCACTTCTTTTATTCCTCTTTGTCTCTTGCTTTTCGCTTGTTTGATTTCCCACTCCGCCGCTTACTGTTTTTCGTATTGCTGCGTTACTTCTTTTGATTTTCCGCTTTGTCTTCCCTCTTCGACTTTTTTTTCTTCAACTTCGTTCCCCACTGGAATTCCTTTCTTATGCCTAATATACCACCAGGGACCAACGGCTCTGCTTCCGCTTCCGAGATTTTTCGTCTAAAAAAATCCCACTAAACTGGACTGAAATTGATACAAGACCTACTTGGGTGAAGGCAACCACACTTACCTCTACACCACTGGAAATTTTGGCAAATAGAAACATATTATAAAATTTGGTTCCAAAGCAATATTCAAAATACGAAATCATTGTTCTCCGGCTTCGTAAGGTGTTTTTGGACATTTGAGCCTGACTGAAATCTCAAAGTTGATGGACAAATAATTACGATAAAAAAAATTGTAAACAATATTCTAGCAAGGCATAAGTGCATAGATGGATGCTTAGTGGAATGCAAAATGAAAACGATTTTTTTTGTTCGGGATGCTTATGGCGTACGTGACCAATTCAGAGTCCCTTTGATTACCTTCGTCGCATTCGATCATCATCCAATCGGAAAAGCAGCTCACTCTTGGTGCGAATATGTTTGCTTGAAGGTAAGACGATTTTAAATCTTAATAAACTTGTACTGTTACTGCTGAGGTCGTGTGGTTTTTTTTTCTCAGGGTCATAGAAATCAGTGTTCACGCGGTTTTAAGATATTTAATTGCTTATCGTTGCTTATTGAACAAGTTCATAGTTCTAATGTTTCGTTTGGTCAATACGAAGATTTTAGAGGACAAAAAATCTAGAATGCGCTTTTAGAAGATTATCAATAATAAAGGGTATCACGATCTAAATTTGGTGGAACAGGAATGCGTTCAAACTGCTTCCCCTCGGCTAGCTTTTTCACAGTGAAATGGTGACTAATCCTCAATCTCGTACCTTAAATGGGCCATTGGAGACGGTTGTCCCAAGGGGCCTCTCTTAGCTCAGTCGGCAAGTGGCTCAAAGGAGGTCACTGGGTTCAATTCCCTGTCTGGTATGGGAATTTTTGATTAAGGAAAATTTATAAACTCCCTCGGCACAGCGTATCCCAAGTAACATTGTCAAAACAATCCAGCTTTATTAAGTTTTATCAAAGTTTTATGCAAGCCACTAGAAATCAATTTGGGTCTATTATGGCACCACGAACTGCCAATAGGTTTCATATTTTAGTCAAGGTTTATGAGAACTTACACAACTTGTTTGCAACGGCCGTGAAATCTTGTTTTCTCAAATTCCTTTTACTCCTATCAATGATTTTATTTCGACTTTATGAACTCAAAAAATACTGTGTTGAAATACCGTTTTAGGACTCATTCATATTGTCTTATTATGGTCAGTTGAAAAATCATTTTAAAACCTTCAGTAAATGCATGAAACAGCAAATTGGCATTGAGGGAAGGCACCAAATGACCAAATAGTTTTATAGTGGTTATTGCGAAGATAAATTGGCTTTTTGGCAAAACTGTGATTTTTTCCAATCATATATTGAAATATAAGAAATAATTGAAATGTGAAAAAATAAATGCACCAAATTTTAAATGTAATGCAAATGAAGTGAAGAACGGAGACCAATTTCTGCTTTCTTTTAGATTAACTGATTGAATTCCATCAACTTTCAGGAAATTCATGATAAATTTTTCGAATATATTTGGTTCCATTTTGCTCTTGTTGTTGTAAACTTGCAAAAAATCTCAAGGAGCATTAATTTTCGGCTCTTATCGTGCCAATGTTCAGCATAAGATTAAATGCGCATATGGTTTGCAGCATGCTGATACGCATTAAAAAAAATCCATTGCTGAACAAAGCGTTTCCAGGCGAAATGACCTAGAAATGTGGAAAATTATTTTCGATATTTTTTATTTGAATGAAACGTTGCATACGCGTTCGGCTTAGGAGACTGAGCATTTTCCGCGCTACCATAGATTTTTGTAACTCAAGAGTCAGTTTTAAAAAAGGCGTAAATATTTTAAATAGTACTTCAATTAATAATTATTAACTAATGAGCTTTTTAGAATACAAACTAACGCAGTTGAAGAAAGCGATATTTATGTCTGATGGAACTGCATCCCAATATAAAAATAGAAAAAAATTCTAGCCATTTAAAATTCAAATCAAAATAAAGCATAGATGCTGAATGGCATTTTTTCGCTATTTCCCATCGCAAGGGGCCATGCGATGCAATTGCATGTATAGCTAAAGGACATAAACACCCAATAACAAATGCAAAAGAATTATATGCCAATCAGAAAAATAATGATTGCTTAACGAAAATGTTATTTTGTTATGTATCTTATGATGAATATGAACAAAGAGTTACAGAATGGAGCAATATCTTTCAGCAAACTAAAATGATTATTGGTACACAAAAATATCACTCTTTTGTTCCGCGTTCAAATCATCAGATAGTATATACAAACATGTAAAATTAAAAGGAAATTCTCTGAACTAATTTAAATGTAGAAACAATATATGTACTTTAGTATGCGCATAATAAATTGGAAATACAAGTTAACTAAAATATAAGAAAAGTTTGTTCAATCATTTTCCCCTGCTTCTTATGCTGTTTATAGAATCATCTTGCTGGCTAAGAATGAATTGTGGGAAACTAAAAGCATATTTTTGTGATGCTGGAGAACCGAGAATAATTTATGGAAAGGCCGTATTTTCTACTGGAAATATACTCCAACTTCGAAACACGTTTATTTTGGCAAATAGTTGAGATTTTAAAAATGCTTTTAAAGTTGACCTTAGAGACACTTATTTCACTTCAGATCTCTCCACTCTGAAGTTTTCTCCAAAACTGACGTTAGAGCTTTCGGTTTTAACAAACAATGTTTAAAGTATACAACAAGAAGCAAAATAGGCATATGTTAAACGAAAATTGAAGAAATACTGTTTGAACCATTTTACCCCATATATATTGAACCGTTCGTCTTGCTGTCAAATAGAGAGTTGTAGGAAATTTAACAAACATTTCGAAAAACATTATTGGTTAATGGAAGAACGCGAATCATTTATGAAAAGGTCGTATTTTCGAATGTTATTCGAATATGATAAAATTAAACCGGAAATATCTCGAGAACGGATGCTCTTACGAAGATTGAAATTTTTAAAATACTTCAAAAATCAGATTATATAATCAGAATACATTTCTTACCGCAAATATTACAATTTTGAAAATTACACAAAACGTTGATGTTCTAGAAACTTTTTTCCCAGAAATTTCTCCATCCTTCAGTCTTCACTAAAATTTGCATAAATAAAAAAAAAGGTTTTTGAAATATTTCAATTTAAATTTAAATTTTTGTTTATTTTTCCCAAATTTTTTTTTTATTTTTCAGTGTAAATTTTTTTACAATCTTCACACATAGGGTCACAACTTGTTTTTGAACAGTGTTTTTGGAAAACCGAAGGTTTTCGAGCTACAAATTATGAATTGAAGTGCTATCCAATTACGCCCTTTTTAAAACTGACTCTTGAGCCCAACATTTTTGTGTGGAAAAAACGTAATTTCGTGGCCTTAAAACGTTTGTAAAAATTTTTAATTAAATCGGAGACACTCGAAGTTGGTCGGTAGATCATTTCGGATGCAAACGCTCTTGAGGATGTTTTGCTATCAAACAAAATTTCCCGCAACACTGGAACGTTTTTCTTCGATATTATTTACTGCTTAATGAATCAGAAGAGCAGAGAATCGAACAAAGCAGAACAACAAAAACCAACCACGATATCACAGTGAAGTTTACCAGTTGTGACCATTTGGCCGCATGCTGGTTTTCATGGCAGCCAATTGGTTTTATGAAGATTCTCAAGTGGTCATAAATCTTTCACTGGAACATTTCCAAAATCTGTATGGTCTTATGACGGTTTTATTACCTTGTTTTCACAACCGTCTATAGAGTGGGCCAATTTGCACAAATTCCGGCTTTAAAAAAGCATAGACGAGGTGTTTGACAGCTTTGAATGTAGTTTTATCAACAAAGACGGGAGGATTGCAATACGGCTGGAATAAAACTAAAATTGTTACTTGGTTATGACTGTACTTGCCACATAACCACATCAATGCAAAAATAATACGAAAGCTCCTGTTTATTACCGTGGTAGTGAGAACACTAATTGTGAAAACAATAAGCTTGAAACGCTAAGAAAGAAGAAGAAGTTTATTAGCTTTGATTTATATTTCTTTTTGTTTTACGAATCCAATATGAAATGATTTCGGAACTCAATTTCAACCATTTACAAATTAGGTTGAAGTTTGTGTGGAAAAAATTATCAATATGTATGAAGAAAAATCATGGTTTCAGTTTTTAACGCTAGATGGTGTTGTAAGTATTCAATTGTTTAACTTCAAAAACTGATAATAACTGTTTTGAGTTTGCTAAAATCATCTTGTGCACTTGGACAAAGTTGTTTGGCATAGATTTCCTATGACAATCTCTAACTTAACGGTACTTGGATGCTAACGATCTTCCCTTGCGGGAAAAAAGAGATACCAAGGTCTTTCTATCATGGCCTATATTTTGAGGATTCAACCAGGTTTGGAAATGGGTAAATGTTGATCGATTGGGCTCACATTTGAACCAGAGGCAATGGGTGGTATAGGAAACAAGTGCGCCTCTATGATTTGCAAGACACATTTCACCCAGATTTACTAAAATGAGGCAGCCTCATATACGTAAATCCCATATCGAACAACTTCTAAACAAGACTACTACCTAAAACTAAAATGAAACCTATA